>JAWQFJ010017476.1:20000-120000 GCA_034096865.1 Theodoxus fluviatilis
GGCCAGATTGAACATAAATGACAGTTTGTCTTCACTGAAAAATGATATTCTATTTTTACTTATATGGTGGATTCCCCAAGTGTTCTTAATGCAAGAAAGATGGGACAATACAATTTGTTGATTACCATAGATTTCTTCCCTTTTCTTTCTTTATTTTTTTGGTTGTTGTTTGGTTTTTTGCATGATCGAAAAAAGTTTATGGTCGGCAGAAAAAAATAGGGTTAATGGGAACCATAATCATAGCTATATTTTCTTTGGCCTTATGGAAATTATGTCATTACCATATATGAAACAGATGCACTGAAGAAATTTCCCCCCTGCACATGCAAGAGCTAAGAAAATGTACTTGGCAGTCTCTTATTTTTAACATGCCTGACCCTTAATGCGGAGAATGAACTGCTTTTTGTTTGTGTGCAAGTTTATGAACACAATGTGATCTACATGCACACACACACACATGCAAGCACGAATACACACGTTTGCAAGCATGCATGCACACAGACACACACACACACATGCACACACACATATATGCACACACGCATACATGCACACACGCATACATGCACACACACATGCTTACTCACTCATAATCTATCACACAAAGAGAAAGAAAAGTGGCTCCCTAAACACTCCTTTCATGCATTTGCAGAAAAAGATATTGCTAAAAATGTTTTTGGAAGCAGACATGAGGAAGTCATTTTCATGTAGTACACACTTAGACTCTGTAAGCATCTGTAGCTGGGATTTCTGGAGCAGTGAGGGCTTGGGTAATGTCATTCTGTGAACCCAAGTCAGTAGTGACTCTGGCACAGTTCGCAATGAATGTGTAATAGACTTGACCCTTTGCATTACAGCAGTGTGCCAAAAATAGTTTGTTCTGATACTATTTTTTCTTCACTTTTTACAGAAATCATTCAGATGTCAAAACTTGTTTCCATTTCAACACAAACATTTTATTTTATCGAATAAACGCTTGTTTATTGCCTCAACAAGCGTAATTTATTAGTTTTGTGCAAAATAGTCTCAGAACTACTTTAACTGGAGCAGAGGGCTATCTCACAAGCCTCTCGTGTGACCTCTATTTGAATATTTCGGACGGAATCCTTCCATCATGTGATATGAACTGTGCTAGAGGCTCTTTCACCGGCAGGAAGTCTCTAGTGGACTATAATGGGGTAATGTGTGACATCACATATGACTGCACACTAATACAAAAGGTATGTAGATTCCCTGCGATTATGCATACCTGCCACCAGTCTACCATGACATCTTGCATTTTGTAGGGGAATACCCAGGCATGCGGGGAGGTCACCAGATGTGTATCGATGTCCACTCAGGTAGGCATGATTTGTTTTTTTCCCACCATTGTTCAGGGCATGTGGCAAAACAAGGAAAGATACACGCTCACCACAATCTGAAAAATGTTCTACTCTGTATTTGAAAGTACAGGGGTGTTTTTAAATAGGTTAGACCACTGACCCAGTTTCACTGTAAGCAGTGAAAATTTCGTCCAATTTTGCCCTACTTCAGCTGGCATTTTTTGCAAGAAAATGCCAAGAAGTGTCAATAAAAATTATATGCAATTAAAGTGTGTTCTTTCCTCTACAACTCTGTGTTATTTGTCTGTTTGCTAGTTTAGAATTTATATGTAAGCGTTCACTTTGTACCGGGTCACCAACTACGAATTTTCACTGACAGTTGAGCCTGCCTCACGCCGCGAGGCAGATAACGCGAACACACAACGTTCAGAAGAATTAGTGGGGCTCGCCGTAAACGATTGGAAGATAAAAATAACTTATGCAAATGAAGAGGGGATACCATCAGCTTTACTTTCGTATAAGTTACAACCGGGAATTCCGAGTAGAAATGTTTCAAAAAACGGTTTTAATGCAACACTTTGACTTAAGATTGAGATACCACAGAAAGTACACATAAGTGCCAGTAATCTTTTTAAACACGATATAAAGGAATCTTTTCTGCGCATAATAATACCAAAATGAGCATCATTGGTCGAAATCACGCGTAGCTCCATTTGAAAAACGAAGTCAACCCGCACGCGTTTTTTCATCTCTTCATGGCCGATTCACACGATTCAATGGCGACTCAAACGGCATGTGGCGATGCTGATTTTACTGCGGCATATCAACGCTTGACTCTATTTCTTGGTAGGGATTTGTAGCAGATGCATTTAGAAACATTTATGGCTTGTATATTTTGATACACATATGAAGATGCTTGTTATTTTGATGGAAAATGGAAACCGGTCGATGCACAAAGAAATGGTTGTGAAGCGTGTTCCCATCGGAGAACTCGATCTCAAATTCTGTTAGTTATTTTGAAACTAAACTATGATGGAAGCTTTATAATGCATAAATATACATCTCTACTAATTTTGAGGCTCTATCTTTGATTATTATTTGAATAATTTACGTTTATAGACAGAAATCAAGTTGCATGAAAAGACAATTCGCCACTCTGGTAAAAACGAACTTGACGTTTTCAGTGGCATAGTCCTCTTTTGTGTGGTACAGTTCATTGGAGGAGTAGAGAAGGTTTTCGGCATCCTCTGCATCCGAATTGATGTCTGTGTCTGCTGTAAACACCGTTTCCATCTATTCCTCTCTCTCTGACGTCGATGGCGACGGTCGATTCGTCTTCGCTGTCACCTACAAAGTCGATTCGTCTTCGCCGTCAGTCACCTCTGCATTCTCGTTGACTAGGACTATTTCCGCGTCAGAATCATCAAGATCTTCTTCAGAAGTCCAATATCCACCTAGATCTTCAGTATCAGACCCTTCTTCCATCCACACTTCTAACACTTCATCATTTTCATCACCGCTCGATCTCCTTCGATAACGGACGCCATGTTGACAAGCCAGTAAACACAATGTAGGGTCAGCGTAGCTATTTTCAGTGGCTTGAGTGCTTGTAATCAGAACAAAACAAATATTGTGCGTTATTTATGTTTCTGTAGGTGAGAGGAGAAAATAATGTTCACTGCAGCAGTTGTTTTGTGAAAGTTAAAAAACCAAAAAAAGCACTGGATAGTTTAAAAACAAAACAAACAAACACATGTATTTATTGTTGCTTTGTTTCTCTGCAGTGGATGAGACCTATCATTTATGAAATACTTTATGTTTAGAAAACAAATTGTGGCTAATAACAATGCTGTATTTGATTTCATGATGCCACTACAATCAGTTTGATATGTGATAGATATCTGTAGCTAAAGTAGAACAGGAGATATGAGAACTGTACCAGCTGCTCATTTTGTGTTCATGTTTGTAACAATAAATTAGCTTTTGAAATAGCCTTTTTCACTGATTTAAGGTGTGTTTTTCTCCTTATCTACATCAGCTATACCTTTCAAAATAAATAGGCATTCACCATGTTACTAGTACAGCATTTTAAGTGGAAAAGCATGCTCAATGGAACATTTGTTTACTAACTGTAAGGCCTTGAAAATGTCGTTTCGTCCAGTTTGTATCGATTTTGTCATTTAAATCTTGTTTTTCTTAGGCTTATGGCTATTGACTATTGTATGTTATGATTCATTTGATGCTGAATTTCTGATCCTTCTTATACAAGGTTTAGTTCCTGAGTAAAATAATAAACTCAGATCAACTGCATTTCCTTGTATTGGTGTCCTAAAATGCTGTTTTGTGTGATTTCTGCCGTCTGCCGTCCACTTGCATAACTTAAAAGTTCAATAACTCAGTTATTTTAAAAGATAATTCAACAAAATTTTGCATAATGCTTATTCATTACAATGTCTTCATTGCCTCCAAAAATTAGCCTTCTATGATGATTTTTTTAAAAATGGTGGTCTAACCTATTTTAAAGTTTACCTGTAGCTTGTATGTCTTCCTAACCAGAGAAGATTCTTAAACCTTTTTTTCCCTCCACAAAGGGAAGGTTAATGAGTTGTGCATGACAGTCCTACTGTGATGGGTCTGATCTTTAACGAGATAATCCATTTATGGTTTACATGGAAAGTGATGACCTGTGGTCGCTATTGAAATGGACTGAGCTTACAGAACTGTTCATAGTTTGATACACATTGCGGTGTAACTAAGAGCATGTGTTACTGTGAACTGGAGGCATAAGGTACCGGAAATGGAAAACCAGTTGTACCTGCATTCCATTTCCAGAGATGATCTACCTCTTTGGGGGCTGGGATGGGAATCAGGACCTGGCAGACCTCTGGGTCTGCAACATCCCCACCAAGCAGTGGACCTGTCTCTCCAAGAATGCAGAGGATCAGGTAAGCAGACAGGCTGCTGTGGGCTCCAGCTCTTGCCCTGAACTTGCTTGGTCACCCCACATCAGTGCTCTGTATCATTTACCATGTACACAGAGTAACAGGCAGGCATACATGCACATATACATACATACACACACACAACACACACCCACACACACTCACAAACACACACACACATGCATGTACATACATATATACACACATGAATGCATGCACACACGCATACATATGCACATGTGCACACACACTCACAGCATACACGTGCACAAATGCACATGTACACACATTCATACTCAAAATACAAAGTACAGTAATTTTTTATACCGTTTATTTGTCATGTGTCACTTGCCTAACCATATGCAGCTTCAAGTGCTGTATCAGGAAGGGGAAAGGGGTGTGGGTGATTGGTTTATCATTGACTTACAAGGCAGTGTTACAGTATGTATTCTGTCAACCTGATAACAATTTGGTGATTATTGGTCCTGTTTAGTCAAACGATCAGCCAATCAGTTGATGAAATTGGGCTTCTTTTCATTCATTTTGACAGTCACATGAAATATACTTTTGAATCTCTGAGTGCGTGGTAAAAAAATTGATTACAACAATTAATTGAAACTGTAACCCATGCATCCCTTTCTGGTGATGTGTGATTTTCTTTATGTAATTTCCTCTTCTAGTTCTATCAAGATGTAACATAAATGCCTAATGCTCTGCACAGTAATAGAGATCAACTGACTGTCTAGAACTTGTAGAAGTGATTCAAATCTCAGAATTGTTGTGTTGTGTTTGCCTTGCCCTGAAGCATCCCAGAGGTGAACATGTGCTATGTTGGCAAGATTCTCTGTGATGTGCGTGCTGAATGAAGCATTGTGTGATGTGCGTGCCGAATGAAGCATTGTGTGATGTGCATGCCGAATGAAGCATTGTGTGATGTGCGTGCCGAATGAAGCATTGTGTGATGTGCATGCCGAATGAAGCATTGTGTGATGTGCGTGCCGAATGAAGCATTGTGTGATGTTCATGCTGAATGAAGCATTGTGTGATGTGCGGGCTGAATGAAGCATTGTGTGATGTGCGGGCTGAATGAAGCATTGTGTGGTGCGTGCTGAGTGAAGCATTGTGTGATGTGTGTGCCGAGTGAAGCATTGTGTGATGTGTGTGCTGAGTGAAGCATTGCGTGATGTGTGTGCTGAGTGAAGCATTGTGTGATGTGTGTGCTGAGTGAAGCATTGTGTGATGTGTGTGCTGAGTGAAGCATTGCGTGATGTGTGTGCTGAGTGAAGCATTGTGTGATGTGTGTGCTGAGTGAAGCATTGTGTGATGAGTGTGCTGAGTGAAGCATTGTGTGATGTGTGTGCTGAGTGAAGCATTGTGTGATGTGTGTGCTGAGTGAAGCATTGTGTGATGTGTGTGCTGAGTGAAGCATTGTGTGATGTGTGTGCTGAGTGAAGCATTGTGTGATGTGTGTGCTGAGTGAAGCATTGTGTGATGTGTGTGCTGAGTGAAGCATTGTGTGATGTGTGTGCTGAGTGAAGCATTGTGTGCAGGGTTGAGTGTGATTGCAGACTATGGAGTCTTGCCTGCTGTTCTGCAGGGCGGCCCCGGTGCCAGGTCGTGCCACAAGATGTGTCTGGACTTCGAGCGCAAGCAGCTCTTCACCCTGGGCCGCTACCTCGACTCTTCCATGCGCACCCCGGAAAACCTCAAGGTCAGAATTCAGAAGCAATGACCACTGTGGTTGACAGTGTAATATATATGGATAAAAAGAACACCAAGTTAAATATGATTTTTTTTTCAAATTAATGTTAAAGGTGTGTGTTTGTGTGTGTGTGTGTGTGTGTGTGTGTGTGCATTTGTGTGTGTGTGTGTGCATTTGTGTGTGTGCATGTGAGAGAGACCATCTGACAGGCAGGCAGGCAGGCAGGCAGACCGACAGACACAGACACCCAAGAGCAATATGTTGATCTCTTGACCCCATCAGCTACATATGACCTCAGAAGAAAAATCATTGCTTATTCCGAACGGGCAGATGAAAAAAAATATGTTGACATAAGTTCAGCCCAATTAAATACTCACCAAATCAGCATTCAGAAGTGTCTTGATGTAAATAATTGGGTTAGCCTTCCACTGATGGGCCACACTAGTGGACTTGTCCGGGGAGAGGGGTGCGGACCGTGCTTTGCTGGCGGGCAACGGCATCTGATTGGCTGCGATTTTACATAGGCATTTATGCTCAAAACAGGGCTGAATCACCTTAACGACAGCTGCATTCATGATATTTATCATAAACCAATTCAACTGAAAGCGCATTGTGTACACCAGTTTGTCAATTATTCACACTTAGTTGTCATTCTGTGTGCAGAATAACCGACCAAGACTGCGTTTGTGAGCTAGCGAGCACGTAATTATTCGGTTGTCATTCAGTGTGGAAGTCGATGCAAAATAAACAACCAACATCGCACCTCTCTCCTCAAACAAATCCACTAGTGTGGCCCATCAGTGTAAGTAAGGCTTACCAATAATTGCCTAAGAGGGGAAGATGAGATGTTGACTCTTTTTCAAATGTTCAAGACATTGGAACGTCCATGTTGTAACCCAGTGTGTGACTGGAGAGTTGCTGGTGTTTTGCAGTGTGATTTCTACATGTACGACATTGGGAGAGGGCGATGGACGCTGATCACAGACGACACTGGAGCCATGGGAGGCCCGAACCTCATCTTTGATCACCAGATGGTCATCGACATCAACCGCCAGAAGATCTACGTCTTCGGAGGCAGGGTGCTCACCAGGTTTGAAAGCTTTGATCATGGGAGAAAGTTCAGCATACAAGTGAGACCGAATGATGAGTAATTTTTGTACGGAGTTGTTTTCCTATTAACATCTAGGAAATGGCCACTTTTCTGTTGTAATAGTGACAGGTAAGCAGTGTGAGAGTAAAGCTGAGAGTCATTTGGACCCAGAATCAATAGAAGTCGATAAGAAAATCCATGGCTTGGGGAATTTCTTTTTTGCAACTGACCAAAGCAAATATTCTGCATAACAGCTTAACTTCTTCACTGCCAACTTAGTGGACAGTTTTGGTTTGATGGACAAATAGATGTATGATAGCAGAAGGATGTAACCCAGAGGACGTAAGTTGATGCAGGATCTCACATTTGTGCTGTTAATAACAAGAATTAACTTGTGATAAAGAAATGGACACATTGCACTCAACAAAGAAAAAATAGCAGCCACTCACGTGCGCATTAACTCATGCTCTTAACTGCTGATGGTAACAATTGGCACCCAAAACCTGTATGTTTTTGTGTTTACTTCAGTGGCTCAGACACGGAGAGAACCCAGGAGGCTCTATTTAGTGGTCTCTACAGCTATGACATCCCCAACAACACCTGGATAAAGCTGCTGGACGATGGACCTGAGCTGCGCTCTCGGATAGGACACTCCATGCTCTTTCATCCAGTATGTACTGTGATTCAGACTTATAGATCTTCTAGATTTCTAGCTTGGGGCTGAGTGGGAGAGTTGGGCCATGTTGTCTAGAAGCTGCAGAGCACAGCCCAGGCAGCCTCACCCTGGGTGTGGCAGACATGGCAGCACCAGGCTGTGAAACCAGGTGTCCAGACAGGAGGATCCAAGTCATGCAAGTCATGCAAGTTATTCAAGTCATGCAAGACATTCAAGTCAAGCAAGTTATTCAAGTCAAGCAAGTCAAGCAAGTCATTCAAGTCAAGCAAGTCATTCAAGTCATGCAAGACATTCAAGTCATGCAAGTCAAGCAAGTTATTCAAGTCAAGCAAGTCATTCAAGTCATGCAAGTCAAGCAAGTAATTCAAGTCAAGCAAGTCATTCAAGTCATGCAAGTCAAGCAAGTCATTCAAGTCAAGCAAGTCATTCAAGCCAAGCAAGTCATTCAAGCCGTGCAAGACATTGAAGTCATGCAAGTCACGCAAGTCATTCAAGTCATGCAAATCATTCAAGTCATGCAAGTCATTCAATTCATGCAAGACAATGAAGTCATGCAAGTCGTGCAAGTCATTCAAGTCATGCAAGTCATGCAAGTCATTTAAGTCATTCAAGTCGTGCAAGACATTGAAGTCATGCAAGTCACGCAAGTCATTCAAGTCATGCAAATCATTCAAGTCATGCAAGTCATTCAATTCATGCAAGTCATTCAATTCATGCAAGTCATTCAATTCATGCAAGTCATTCAATTCATGCAAGACAATGAAGTCATGCTAGTCATTCAAGTCATGCAAGTCATTCAATTCATGCAAGACAATGAAGTCATGCAAGTCATTCAAGTCATGCAAGTCATTCAATTCATGCAAGACAATGAAGTCATGCTAGTCATTCAAGTGGTGCAAGTCATGCAAGTCAAACAAGTCATGCAAGTCAAACAAGTCAAACAAGCCATGTACATGCAAGCCATGGAAACGGGGACAGCCCACAGCCCAGACAAGACAAGCATGCAGGAGTTCCCTTCTGCACTGGATGCCCTCTGGTGGCACCGTGGGCTGCTTGGGGCCACCCCTGACTGGATTACTGGAGCAGGCCCAGAAAGCTCTGGTTACTGATTCCAGCTGATGAGGGGGACACAACATCTAGGATAGACTGCCAGTAGGAGAGCTCCAACACCCCCACCACAAACTGAGTCTGTCAGAAGTCCATATTTGATAGTTGTGCAAATAGTCAAAATTCTTTATTACAGTCCAACAACAGCACTTGTGCTTCAGGTCATTGAAGGCTGTATCTTCCAGAATCAAAGTTTGGACAAATATGCCTGTTCCAGATTGCTTCCTTTCAGACTCGGTGGGATAGAACTTTTTGATACACTACGTAGCAAGTGTAACACTATATTTAACCTTACTTAAACCAGTCACAGGCAGATTAACAAGTTAATTTTGTAATGCTGCAACAATATTTTCAATTTGTTGCCTGACATGCCTCCTGCTGATTTTTACCTCTAGCTTGAAATCACTCCAGTGGATATCTGACTTGTCACATTTGTGGAGGGTCACATTAGTCTTTTGGAGGTGTCTGTGAGTCTGCCTGCTCCTTTTTAATTCTGGCTGTGTCCATAGAGTGTTTGGTGTGTTTCTGAGGGTTTTGGGGTATCTATGATGTGACAGTGTGGGGTAATTTGTGTTGGCTGGCATCTTGGCATTGTTGGCTGACATTGGAAGTCAGGCTGTGGTGTAACTACTGTTGGGAATGAACTTCAGTCATGACTTTCAACATATAACTCAACTATCAGAAATATAGATCCCCTCATATGTCTTGTATTCTTGATGACTTGCATAACAAAGTTATACAGTGTACTGATAGCACCAATAACTAGTGGGGTGTTCTGCCAAAAGCTGTTGACAGTGTACTGATAGCACCAATAACTAGTGGGGTGTTCTGCCAAAAGCTGTTGACAGTGTACTGATAGCACCAATAACTAGTGGGGTGTTCTGCCAAAAGCTGCTGACAGTGTACTGATGGCACCAATAACTAGTGGGGTGTTCTGCCAAAAGCTGTTGACAGTGTACTGATAGCACCAATAACTAGTGGGGTGTTCTGCCAAAAGCTGCTGACAGTGTACTGATGGCACCAATAACTAGTGGGGTGTTCTGCCAAAAGCTGTTGACAGTGTACTGATAGCACCAATAACTAGTGGGGTGTTCTGCCAAAAGCTGTTGACAGTGTACTGATAGCACCAATAACTAGTGGGGTGTTCTGCCAAAAGCTGTTGACAGTGTACTGATAGCACCAATAACTAGTGGGGTGTTCTGCCAAAAGCTGCTGACAGTGTACTGATATCACCAATAACTAGTGGAGTGTTCTGCCAAAAGCTGCTGACAGTGTACTGATAGCACCAATAACTAGTGGGGTGTTCTGCCAAAAGCTGCTGACAGTGTACTGATAGCACCAATAACTAGTGGGGTGTTCTGCCAAAAGCTGCTGACAGTGTACTGATAGCACCAATAACTAGTGGGGTGTTCTGCCAAAAGCTGCTGACAGTGTACTGATAGCACCAATAACTAGTGGGGTGTTCTGCCAAAAGCTGCTGACAATGTACTGATGTGTCATGGCTGCTGCAGGTGCGCCGGTGCCTGTACATCTTTGCTGGCCAGCGCTCCAAGGAGTACCTGAATGACTTCTTGGCCTACTACGTGGACACGGGGATGGTGGAGGTGGTGTGTGATGGCACCAAGAAGGATGGATGCCAAGGAGGTAGGCTGGGGACTCGCCGCAGCTGCTTTGGGTCTGGCCTGAGGTTGCCATGCATAGGGGTTTTGTGTCCCTTCGTGAGTATGCAGCTGGAAACACTCGCTTTTGTGGTGACCAGTGTAGCAGACTGTCGGGCAGCAGATTCTTAAACTGTAATGCAAATGGATGTAAGGTTTGTTTGGGTAAGTGGGTGGAATTGTTTGGTAGATCAGTTGGACAGTCAGATCATTGGTTGGATGGTTAATCAGTTTGTTGGTTGGTTCATTGGTTGGGTGGTTGGTTCTTTGGTTTGTTGCTTGTTGTTTGGTTTTGTAGACACACTGCTGAAAGTGCACTGATATAAGTAAATTTGGACTGAGCTGTCTTTGTATGTGAATCGTATTCTAAATCAGGATGTGCAGATTTTTAGATGAAAATAAAGTTTACCATTATAGTTTGCTGAAGGATATATGAAGAGGACAAAAAATGTTAAACAAAAATAGCTAATTTGCTCTGATTATCCTGGATTATTTTTTTTTAGTTGCTTTGTGGTTTTTGAATTGCAAAACTGGATGAGATTTGCCTTTGTTCATAAAATGCTGTTGACAACTTTCTGCAAACTGAAACATCAATGGTAAAGAAGTTGAGGAATAATCTATGTGTATGCTATACCGTTGACATTTGATTTAGTTGTTCGAAGGGCTAATGTTGACTTATTTCCTTCACAGGTTTCACCCAGAGAGCAACCTTGGATCCTGAAAGGAATGAGATTCATGTTCTCTCGGTTAGTTCTCTCGTCTCTCTGTCTGCATGCCTGTGAGGGTGTCTTCTCCTTTTGCTTTCTCTATGTGATGTCCGTCTCTTTATCTCTGGCTCATAGTCTCTCAACTCCCTCACCCTCCTGTCTCCTCCCTTCCCCTTCCCTCACTCTCCACCCTCATCCACTTCCACCCCACCCCACCCCTCTCCATCTCATATGAGGCTAGGGGGAAGCTAAAAATTGGATGCCTTGCAACTAAGGTGCTGTGCTGGGCTGACAGCCTAGGGGATAAAGTCTCTGTTTATGGTCATAATTCCAAAACGAGATAACAGATAAACTCCTAAAGTTATGGGATTGTTCTGTGGGCCCAGACCTAGCACCAAATTTCATCAGATTAAGTTCTGAACTTGTTTAGTTATATTGCCAAATAACAAACTAATGAACAAACTAAGCAAGTGAAAAACATAACCTCCTTTGTGGGGCTAATGAAGCAGCATTGTCGTCACGGCACAGTTTTTGGAGATAGCTGCAGAGCACAAGACCTCATCTTTTTATCTTCATCATCTCATGATTTGACTTTTGATCTTGTCTTTCAGGGCCTGAGCAGAGATAAAGAAAAGAGGGAAAATGTCAAGAATTCATTCTGGGTGTTCAACATTGAGAAATGCAAATGGTAAGTGTGGTTTAGTGACAGGAATGAACCTCAGAAATGACAGTGTGACTCTGTTCATTCAGTGTGACTGTTACATGTATAGATGCAGCTTTATCACAACCACACACTACAGGGTCCATACAAGTCAGAAAAATAATGCCATAACACTGAACTTATTTCCAGCATTTAATGGCACAGGAATGAGTTTTAAGTGTTGGTGATCTAGGATGTATTCTGCAGCATAGTTTCACATCATATCATGGAAATAGGTTGCTTCTTTGCCATTCAAAGCAACTGTTTGTTTAGGATCCAAGTTCTCAGTCTGTACAATCTTATTTGAATTATTAGGAAATGCCAATGCTTCCTCTTCTGTTATTTCACCTGTGGGTGGGGGTAAAATAGACCCACCCCTTCTCCCAGTGTAATTCATGAAAGGTGACTATGTAATAAATTTGAGACTTGACCTGGTCTTACTCTAACCAGCTCTAGTGATATTATGGTCATTGGCCTTACGTAGCCTACAATAGCTGATAGGCCATAACACTTACTTCATTCATGCATGCATCCATTCATTCAGGTACCTGTATTGCAGGTATAGTTTTTGTTTTGAAAAAAATCTTCAGTTACCTGGTGGATGATTTGACACATATCACCAAGCTGAATGAAAGCTGTCTGTGACAGGTCATGCATATACAAGAAGGAAAACGGAGGCCAGCAGTTCTTTAACAAGCAACAGCAGTACGAGCCTGTACCTCGATTTGCCCACCAGCTTGTGTATGATCACGTCAAAAAGGTATCCATCTGTCACAGTCTTTTCATGACTTCAGTCCACAGCCCTATGTTTCTCTTTGGTGGCCTTGGTCTTGCATACATATATGACAATTTTGTCACTAGCTCAAATCTAAATCAGAAGCCAGCATATTCTGTGGCTTCTTCTGTAGCAACTGCTTGTTCTTATTTGGCAGCTTTGTTCAGAGTTAGCAAAAGCTAACAGCCATGTGCATCATTGATACTTTTGACTTACATGCGAAGCAAAAGTGAGTCTATGTACTCACCCGTTTCGTCCTTCCGGGCGTCCGTTTAAAACTTTAACGTTGGATTTTTCTCGGAGACTATTAAGTCTATCAACACCCAAGTTGGCATGATGGTGTATGATGACAAGGCCTCAAAAAACATACATAGTGACTTGTCCTTGCTTCAAGGTCAAGGTCACAGGGGCCATAATGTTGTCTAAAAAACAGCCATTTTTCAAATTTTCTCAATTTTCTCTGAAGTTTTTGAGATTGGATACCTCACCTATATATGGTATATAGGGCAAAGTAAGCCCTATCTTTTGATACCAGTTTTGTTGACCTTGCTTCAAGGTCAAGGTCACAGGAGCTCTTCAAAGTTGGATTGAGTACATATTTTGAAGTGACCTTGACCCTGAACTATGGAAGATAACTGTTTCAAACTTAATAATTATGTGGGGAACATGTTATACTTTTATCATGAGACACATTTGGTCACATATCATCAAGGTCAAGGTCACTTTGACCCTTATGAAATGTGACCAAAATGGGGTAGTGAACCACTAAAAGTGACCATATCTCATGGTAGAAAGTGCCAATAAGCACCATTGTGCTTCCTATGTCTTGAATTAACAGCTTTGTGTTGCATGACCTTGGATGACCTTGACCTTAGGTCAAGGCCACATGTATTTTGGTAGGGAAAATGTGTAAAGCATTTCTTAGTGTATGATGTCATTGCTAAGTGTAGTTGTTTGACCTTGACCTTGAGGGTCACCTGAAGGTCAATGTCATGCAAAGGTCAAGGTCAAGCATGTGAGTTGTATGGGCTTTGCCCTTCTTGTTGAAAATAACATATGACTTCTGACTTAACGTGAAGAGGGTGGTTGCCGGGGTCCAACTGACACTGATTTCAACTAATTGTATTCTTTCTTAAATATTTTGGCCCTGAAAAGGGCCGCTTGATTGGCATGCCTCTTGAGCATTAGCTGTCAGGCACGAGCACCCTGGTTGGAGTCTAGCTGTCAGGCACGAGCACCCTGGTTGGAGTCTAGCTGTCAGGCATGAGCACCCTGGTTGGAGTCTAGCTGTCAGGCATGAGCACCCTGGTTGGAGTCTAGCTGTCAGGCACGAGCACCCTGGTTGGAGTCTAGCTGTCAGGCACGAGCACCCTGGTTGGAGTCTAGCTGTCAGGCACGAGCACCCTGGTTGGAGTCTAGCTGTCAGGCATGAGCACCCTGGTTGGAGTCTAGCTGTCAGGCACGAGCACCCTGGTTGGAGTCTAGGTGTCAGGCATGAGCACCCTGGTTGGAGTCTAGCTGTCAGGCACGAGCACCCTGGTTGGAGTCTAGCTGTCAGGCACGAGCACCCTGGTTGGAGTCTAGCTGTCAGGCACGAGCACCCTGGTTGGAGTCTAGCTGTCAGGCACGAGCACCCTGGTTGGAGTCTAGCTGTCAGGCATGAGCACCCTGGTTGGAGTCTAGCTGTCAGGCATGAGCACCCTGGTTGGAGTCTAGCTGTCAGGCACGAGCACCCTGGTTGGAGTCTAGCTGTCAGGCACGAGCACCCTGGTTGGAGTCTAGCTGTCAGGCATGAGCACCCTGGTTGGAGTCGTACCGTCGTGAATGCAGTTATGATAATTGTTCGGCCTGCATCAACAGCCACCTACGTTAAAATGAATTTGGGACTTTCTCAGTAGTATTTTTGGCTAGGAATCTGTGAATGATGGTTGAACTATGGAATATTCATATGCCTGAAGCTTTGCTCTTTTAGTTCACTTTGAGCGGAGAGGAGGGGTGCCTGGAGGAGAAACTGAGGCCTTGTGTGTCCTGCAGGTCCACTACCTCTTTGGAGGCAACCCAGGGAAGGACGGTCTGCCCAAGATGAGACTGGACGATTTTTGGTCCCTGACGGTGAGTTGGCGTTGAGGCCTTTTGTTCGTCTGTGCCTTGAATGCATAGCACCTTGCATATCATCGTCTTTTCTTGTCGGAGGTCCTGTTTCCTGTATTTGTAGCTTCTTTGGTATGATGAAACTTAACTCATGACACCTTGTGGAGTGTTTGCTGATGACACAATGGGTGGCAGTTGACATTGCTTTGAAAAGGAAAGCTGAGGAATTTATTTTTGGTTGTTGTTGATAGAACTAGCTGGTTTTGAAAAGGGTGCAAATTTTTCACGAAAATCCTTTTGAAAGAAGTCAGAATATGAAAATGGTAGAGACCTGTGGCTAACTTTTCTGCCTTCTTTGAGCAGTGGAATGAGGGGGAGGATGGCTGTCTTGCAGCTCTGCAGGCCCTCCACTGACTACCTACTGCGGCGCTGCCGCTACCTGATCCGGCGGCACCGCTTCCAGGAACTGGCAGGACAGAACCCCAACCAGGCCTTGAACTACCTGCAGACCAGGCTGGCAGAAACGGTGGACCACAACGATGAGGAAGAAACCAAAGAGGTGCGTGTGTCCCTGAAAGAGGTGGACAGTTCCCTATGGACAGTAGCCTTGACATGGTTTACAGCTGTTTTAATACTGGATATGTTTGTTTTTTCTTAGTGGCCATGGGTTGCAAAGAGTGAGACACATGAGTAATTCTTGATAGGTTTCATGTTGAGGAAGATGAAACATTTCTCTTTTTGCATGCTGCATTTACATGTGCCAATGACTTCACATTATGTGGTTGGTTTGTTGGTTTGTTTGTTCGTTTGTTGTGTGTAACCTTTCAAGTGGCTCTAATGTGAAGCTGCTTGGGTTAAATGTCTATGGCTTATTGCCTCCTGTGGGTTGGGGGTCAGAAAAGACCCACCACATCTCAACGCCATTCGTAAGAGGCAAATAACTAGGGACGTCGTGACTTGATTTGCGCTAACTATTTTTGTTATTTTTTTGCTCAGCGGCCTTACATAGCCAACAATGGCTGATAGGCCGTAAAACTCCATCCATCAATCTTTGGCACATCAGAATTGAGATATTCCCATAAATACTTTGATGCTGTGTAAGCAATATTAAAAGTCAGTAGGATTGTCTTTTTGTATAGTGTTTCTGTGGTATTATTCAGCTTGGTCTGATTTTTTTTATCTCCTAAAATTTTCAGTTTCAACTACTTCCTGCATCTCTCTTCCAACCCAACGAAGACAATGCAGACCCCATCAGTAGTTCAGGTATGGATGTTGCAACATTTCTTCTGGTGGCTCTCTCTCTCTCTCTCTCTCTCTCTCTCTCTCTCTCTCTCTCTCTCTCTCTCTCTCTCTCTCTCTCTCTCTCTCTCTGTCTCTCTCTCTCTCTCTCGCTCCCTCGCACTCTCCCTCGCATGCTCCCTTGCATGCTCCCTCCCTCCCGCCCTCCCTCCCTCCCTCCCTCAAGCATAGACTAGATGCTCTGGAATCAATATTAGATGGACATCTTATTATGAAGTTTATTTGGTAGTTTTTTAAGGGTGCTTAAGCAGATCACTGGTTTATTGTTAACCAAATCTTGACACTGTGTTGTTTGTAACCATAGCTTTTTGAACATTGCATTTGAAACTCCACGTTAATGCATTCACATGATGTACTAGACCTGTGATGGAGTGAGAACTCCTTTTTGTAGTGCCTGCAATGTGCACAGTCAGAAGTGACATCTCCATTTGAGCCCTGTCAATTACATTCTGTTGTATCTGCATTTCAGGAGACCTGGAGATGAGCGAGCACTTTCGGAGGAGGTCAAACCTGTTTGACCAGTTGGTGACCTACTTCCCAGACACCATGACCCAGCCCAAGGGCAACCTGGTGGACCTGGTGCCCATGGTGTGATGCTCACTGCAAACAGGCTGGTCAAGCAGGCTGGACAGGAGAGCGGGTCCAGATTGCAGGACTTGAAGTGTCTTCCTTCACAAGGTGGCAGACTCAGAGAGAGAGAGAGAGAGAGAGAGAGAGAGAGAGAGAGAGAGAGAGAGAGAGAGAGAGAGAGAGAGAGAGAAACTTCCCTGGAGTCACAAAGTGGAGGGATCATCTGTAGCCCAAATAAACTTTGAAAACCCATGGGAGACAACGCACTTGTTCTTGTGAAGAGATGGACAGTGGCAAGGGAAGGATGTGCAAGAACTTCAGGGTAACCAGTGTGATCAACATGTTGTGCTCAGAAAACCTACTTTGTAACGTGATTTGGAGAATCTGTCGAGGCTGTTTTACCTGTTGTAAGTGGAGGACTTCTCTCTAGGAACCACAGGAGTTAAAATGGTGATGGAAGTGGGCATTTGGTGCGCAGTACACAGCTTGAACTAGGAAAGGGATGCAGCGTGTTGTGCAGATCTGTGGGCCCGAGCTGGCCTGCTCCTAATGGTGTTCCAGGAGCCCCACTTTCAGACTGAGTGCTTTGGCCTCAAAACAGGAGAGCATATTAATGACAGCAGCCGAGCTGGATGTAGGAGGGAAGCCATATCAGTTCAGTCAAGCTTGATTCTTAGAAGATAGAATGGAAAGAATCATGAAGACTATTGGATTTGAAGTGTCAGTCATGAATTTTGATGTTCAGAGGATGATTGCCGAGTGCTGAACACTTGATTATGGAAAGATGAATTTGTCAGACAGAGGCTTGACTTGTAGTGGTAGATATTAAACTTTTATGTTGAATGCAGTGAAAGAGCAGATTCTATGAGATTGAGGTGCATTCTGAATAGCAGTGAAAGAAACCTGAAGCATGAATGATGAAATATTGTGAAGTGATGCCCATTTTGAGAGCTGGATGCTAGATTCTGAATAATGAGTGCTCGATTCTGAGAGGTTGTGAGTTCGTTCTTGGATTGCTGCTGGACACTGATTATTACTGGATGAATCCAGAATGACTACATGAAACAGGAGATACTGAATTTAGAGAATGACACAGAATTCTTTTTATGGCAAAGGTGGATTGTGAGGACATAAATGTGGTATTTGAATGTCAGATATTCTGGATTCTGGATTCAGATGGTGAATTTTAAAAGACGGTTCCTGGATTCCAAGATTCATACACTGGCTCCTGAAAGATGGCTGCTGGTCTTGAGAGTGGGGAGTTGTTTCCTTGGTGACATGCCGGGTGCAGCCAGTTTTGCCTTGTGGGGCTATGGCATCGAGTTCCTGACTCTCCCTCTCCAGCCATAATTTGCTTTGTGGTTTGCATCGGCACTCTCAGCAAGTCTGCGGTGACATGCGGCCCTTCTCTTGTGGCTGCAGGAAGTCTCACTGTTGGGATGCAAGCATAGTGCTTGCATTAATTGTTTTCTTTTTACTCACTTGGTGTTGATGGGATCCATCAAGTGAGAACGCCTGATACAAACAAACACATTTATTTGATGATGGATGTGTACTGTAATTTTGTATGCGGGTTTGAACTTTTTAATTTCAGCTTTAAAGAAGATGGTTTTCAGTTTGGAAAGAAAACTCTTAGAGAGGAAAGCATTTGATGGCACACTAAAATCATGTGTGTAAGCCATTGCATGGATGTCACTGCTGTTGACATAGTCCCACTCCATCCAAGCCTGCTGTTGATTACATATGTACATATGAAGACAAAGTATTATTGGATGAAGGCAGGACGCTTGGTTTCCCCGGCTACCAGAGAATTGCGACATCCCTGTCAGTTGCCAGTCTTTGTAGTGGCATCACCATGAAAAAGCCTTCTTGACTCATCACTCATAAATACACCTGCAGCAACACAGATAACAGGGTGGCCATTTGTTTTTGTCTCCTCTTTTTTCATGTCTGGTTTTCCTGCTTGTTTTGTTTAGATGTTAGATTTGTGGTCACTGTGGTTTGAGAACCATTGCAACACAGAGAACTACCAGTCCCTCTCCGCCATGGTGTTTGAGAACCATTGCAACACAGAGAACTACCAGTCCCTCTCCGCCATGGTGTTTGAGAACCATTGCAACACAGAGAACTACCAGACCCTCTCCGCCATGGTGGTTTGAGAACCATTGCAACACAGAGAACTACCAGACCCTCTCCGCCATGGTGGTGACACCTTAGAGCTGTTTCATCCTCGTGCAGATGGTTCATCCAGGAGCTGATGCGGGAGAGGACTGAGCTGGATATGCGTCGAGGCCTGCACAGCATGGAATAGCTTGGCATCACTTTCCTCCTTTTTACTTGGCTGCCAGTGCAAGACCCCCAGTTCACAGTGCCAGAAGCAAAGCATGCACTGTCCATATTGATCATGAAATATGCAGCATAACTTTGGTACTTTGTCAAGAAAAGTCACTATTTTCAACCGCTGATGTCCTTTTTCCCTCATATCTCTCATAAATCAGATATCACTTTGTTGTAAAATGTTGATGATTGTGTTTATATTTCACCACAAGTTTGGTGGCACACGTGGATTTTCCTTGCAGTGTTTTATTGAAATCATGTTGTTAAATTTGTGATTTATTTATCTTGCATTTTTAGCATCTACGGAATGTTTCATTAATATTACTTGAAGTCTGAATGGATGGAGTTTGTTTTTCCTTTCGTTAAGTAATAACAGAGACCCTAAAGATCTGAAATAAATTCATGCAGCGTCAAGACTTCTGTCCGACTGTTCTTGTGGATCATCACTGCAATTTTTACCTATCTTCAACCACCAACATGTACTGAATATACTGTTTGTCACACAGTTTGTCACACTGGTGTTGTTTATTATAAAACTTTTTGTTTAATGTTTCTTTAGTGATTGATGCTAGATCATCTAAATTTAAGGCAAAATCTGGTCATATTAGAACTGATCTTTTTTACTCTCCAACTTTGTTTTGTTGAGACAGACATTTTGTTATTGGCATTTTTGCACAAGTACTAGCTTGAGCACTTTAGATTTCTCTGTTTGTGACTTATTGAGGCTTTCTGCATGAAGGGCTTGGTATCAACATGCACCTGTCTTCCTCTGCACAAACTTCCAGGCCAAAAACAAAATGAATATGGTTACGGTAACCTGACCAACCCTTTTTTCTGCAAAATCTAAACTTGTTTCAATAATGCAAAAAATGAATAAGTAACTATATAAAATGACAATGAACTGCTTGCAGTCCTATTGTCCCTGCCCTATGAGCACTCAGGGAATCCACTATTTAAGTTTTAGAAAGCATTTTCAGTTCAATCTGGCCCCTTCTAAACAGAAAAAAAGTCCAGGCTGACCTACCAACCCTTTTCTTTTACTCGTGTTACCTTAGCCAGAACTATATCGTATATGTATTTTGGTTGGCCTTATGATGTATGTGTGTTTGGATCTCCAAAACTGGAGGCATGCTCCCCATGACTGCCACCAGGTGTCGGTAAACCTGCCTGTTTGGCTGCTCTGAAGGGGAAAAAAGGGAATTGTTTGAGCAAGGGTTTTTCTTTATGGTGCCACGCGTTCTGTGTGTGAAATGCTCATCATCGGACTTTGCATGTACTTTGAATGAGAAATTAGCCTGTATCATTGTTCCATGAGAATGGAGAGTCATAATTTTTTTATGTGATTTGGCATCATGTACTGTTTGCGACAACAATATGTGTTCAGTGATTTGTGTGGAAAAAAAATAATGAGAAAGTTGACACTTATGAAATTGGCCCTAACATGTATAAATGAGACTTTGAGAAAGCCTCCTTAAATTTGTTATTAAATGTTATAAAAAGTTTTAGTTTAAAAGTGAAAAGTATGCGGAGGTGGTTGATTTGCTGATAATGAATCCAAATATTTCAATTTCGGAGATTGAATCAAACTAATGCTTTTTGTGTAAAACTAACTACTTTATCTGGACAAACTATTTAAAAATGCAGTTACCTCTTCTTTTCATTGGGTCCCTCACAGCCTCTCAGTGTGCGTGTGACAAACAGTGGACACATTAACTTGTCTCTCTGAGGCATAGAGGCATGTATGTGGTGAGGCCAACACATCGGGTTGTCTGTGAGGCATAGAGGCATGTATGTGATGAGGCCAACACATCGGGTTGTCTGTGAGGCATAGAGGCATGTATGTGGTGAGGCCAACACATCGGGTTGTCTGTGAGGCATAGAGGCATGTATGTGATGAGGCCAACACATCGGGTTGTCTGTGAGGCATAGAGGCATGTATGTGGTGAGGCCAACACATCGGGTTGTCTGTGAGGCATAGAGGCATGTATGTGGTGAGGCCAACACATCGGGTTGTCTGTGAGGCATAGAGGCATGTATGTGGTGAGGCCAACACATCGGGTTGTCTGTGAGGCATAGAGGCATGTATGTGGAGAGGCCAACACATCGGGTTGTCTGTGAGGCATAGAGGCATGTATGTGGTGAGGCCAACACATCGGGTTGTCTGTGAGGCATAGAGGCATGTATGTGGTGAGGCCAACACATCGGGTTGTCTGTGAGGCATGTCAGTGGTGAGACCAACACTTTGGGTATGTGGTGAGGCCAACACAGCGGGTTGTCTGTGAGGCATAGAGGCGTGTATGTGGTGAGGCCAACACTTTGGGTATGTGGTGAGGCCAACACATCGGGTTGTCTGTGAGGCATAGAGGCGTGTATGTGGTGAGGCCAACACTTTGGGTATGTGGTGAGGCCAACACATCGGGTTGTCTGTGAGGCATAGAGGCGTGTATGTGGTGAGGCCAACACTTTGGGTATGTGGTGAGACTAACACATCGGGTTGTCTGTGAGGCATAGAGGCATGTATGTGGTGAGGCCAACACATCAGGTTGTCTGTGAGGCATGTATGTGGTGATACCAACACTTTGGGTATGTGGTGAGGCCAACACATCGGGTTGTCTGTGAGGCATAGAGGCGTGTATGTGGTGAGGCCAACACTTTGGGTATGTGGTGAGACTAACACATCGGGTTGTCTGTGAGGCATAGAGGCGTGTATGTGGTGAGGCCAACACTTTGGGTATGTGGTGAGGCTAACACATCGGGTTGTCTGTGAGGCATAGAGGCATGTATGTGGTGAGGCCAACACATCGGGTTGTCTGTGAGGCATAGAGGCATGTATGTGGTGAGGCCAACACATCGGGTTGTCTGTGAGGCATAGAGGCATGTATGTGGTGAGATCAACACTTTGGGTATGTGGTGAGGCCAACACATCGGGTTGTCTGTGAGGCATAGAGTCATGAATGTGGTGAGGCCAACACTTTGGGTATGTGGTGAGGCCAACACATCGGGTTGTCTGTGAGGCATAGAGGCGTGTATGTGGTGAGGCCAACACTTTGGGCTGTCTGTGAGGCATAGAGGCATGTATGTGGTGAGGCCAACCTGGAGAGGAAGACTTCTTTGTGTATAGGAAGGCATTCCACGTTGTAGTGGTATTTGGTGCTCAGTGTAAGGGCTTCTAGGCTTGCCCGATCTGGCTTTGCCCCCAACAAGGCTGCAGCTTTGAGCTTCATGTACATTGTTTTATTTTTGTGTGCCTTTGTTAAGTTTAGTACACTGTAAGTATTGCTCCCATATACAAATTTTGTTTTGTAAATATGACTTCTTTTTTCACCCCTCAGAACTCCTTGAATGGTTGTACATGCCTGGGTTTTTAAGAAATAGGCATTAGCATGGAAAAGAAGCAAGGCACAAAATGTTATGCATTTAAGATATGAGTCTCTTTGATGCCATTTCTTTAATATCATATGTTGGCCATCGTCAGTGTTTTATAGGGCTGTTGGAAAATGTTTTAGGAGCTGTGATTTTTTTACTCACATGCGAAGCAAAAGTGAGTCTATGTACTCACCCTTTTCGTCCGTCCGGGCGTCCGGGCGTCCGGGCGTCTGGGCGTCCGAAAACTTTAACGTTGGATTTTTCTCAGAGACTATTAAGTCTATCAATACCAAATGTGGCATGATGGTGTATGATGACAAGGCCTAAAAAAACATACATAGTGACTGGTCCTTGCTTCAAGGTCAAGTTCGCAGGGGCCATAAATGTTGTCTAAAAAACAGTCATTTTTCACATTTTCTCAATTTTCTCTGAAGTTTTTGAGATTGGATACCTGACCTATATATGGTATATAGGGCCAAGTAAGCCCTATCTTTTGATACCAGTTTGGTTGACTTTGCTTCAAGGTCAAGGTCACAGGAGCTCTTCAAAGTTGGATTGTATACATATTTTGAAGTGACCCTGACCCTGAACTATGGAAGATAAATGTGTCAAACTTAATAATTATGTGGGGCACATGTTATACTTTCATCATGAGATACATTTGGTCACATATCATCAAGGTCAAGGTCACTTAGACCCTTATGAAATGTGACCAAAATGGGGTAGTGAACCACTAAAAGTGACCATATCTCATGGTAGAAAGTGTCAATAAGCACCATTGTGCTTCCTATGTCTTGAATTAACAGCTTTGTGTTGCATGACCTTGGATGACCTTGAAGGTCACATGTATTTTGGTAGGAAAAATGTGTAAAGCATTTCTTAGTGTATGATGTCATTGGTAGGTTTAGTTGTTTGACCTTGACCTTGAAGGTCACCTGAAGGTCAAGGTCATATAAAGGTCAAGGTCAAGCATGTGAGTCGTATGGGCTTTGCCCTTCTTGTTTTATGCCTTCTCATAGGAGTTGTTTCAATAGGTTGTACACCGAGTTGAATTTGGAATGTTGGATTCAAAATGAAATTCAAAAGCATCATAGCTCCTGACTACTGTAGGATTGGTTTGTCTGGTGGATGACACCCCGGCCCGCACCCCCCACCCTGCAGCATTTCATATCCTAGCTCACCATGAGACTCAGCATGCAGCTAGAAAGATTCATTTTGCCAATGCTCAGATCACTGTTCATTGATCGCTTCATAAACATTTGTACAAAAATGATCAAGTGTAACTGTGAGCTGGCAAGATCAAAATGTCAACAGATAAACATTTCTCCGAGTTAACTGTCAGTATTTTCTTGCTTTTTGACTCACATGCGAAGCAAAAGTGAGTCTATGTACTGAGCCGTGTCGTCCGTCCGTCCGTCCGTCCGTCCGTCCGGGCGGGCGTCCGTAAAAAACTTAAACGTTGGATTTTTCTCGGAGACTATTAAGTCTATCAACACCAAATGTGGCATGATGGTGTATGATGACAAGGCCTCAAAAAACATACATAGTGACTTGACCTTGCTTCAAGGTCAAGGTCACAGGAGCCATAAATGTGGTCTCAAAAACAGTCATTTTTCACATTTTTCCAATTTTCTCCCACGTTATTGAGAATGGCGACCTTAGCTACAAGTGGTATATAGGTCAAAGCAAGCCCTATCTTTTGATACCAGTTTGGTTGACCTTGCTTCAAGGTCAAGGTCACAGGAGCTCTTCAAAGTTGGATTGTATACATATTTTGAAGTGACCTTGACCCTGAACTATGGAAGATAACTGTTTCAAACTTAATAATTATGTGGGGCACATGTTATACTTTCATCATGAGACACATTTGGTCACATATCATCAAGGTCAAGGTCACTTTGACCCTTATGAAATGTGACCAAAATGGGGTAGTGAACCACTAAAAGTGACTATATCTCATGGTAGAAAGTGCCAATAAGCACCATTGTGCTTCCTATGTCTTGAATTAACAGCTTTGTGTTGCATGACCTTGGATGACCTTGACCTTGGGTCAAGGTCACATGTATTTTGGTAGGAAAAATGTGTAAAGCATTTCTTTGTGTATGATGTCATTGGTATGTTTAGTTGTTTGACCTTGACCTTGAAGGTCACCTGAAGGTCAAGGTCAAGCATGTGAGTCGTATGGGCTTTGCCCTTCTTGTTTTTTTTTTTTGGCATAAGTTTATATTATGTTTGATAACACAGGTTAAACGGAAACATTGGCAGAGATTTGGATGGCTTGATCACATAGCATGTTCAACATTGAATGATTGTTATGCAATATTGTTTAAATTCTTCTAATTTTCTTTGTCAAAGAGAATTTAGATGTGCAGGCAGGTTGCAGCAATGTCAGGCTGAATTCTTCTGTTGGAATGTCCCTGCATCTGCCATGTGCCCATTAAAGCTTCTTGTATCCTCAAGCTTTGTACCATTCGTAGGTGTATTCATTGCATGAAAATGCTTGCATTTGGAGAAATGCTGGGCTTACTGGCAAATACTTGCTTGATAATCATGTCTGGAATAGTTCATCCATTGTCTGTACAGTGTGTGTTCTCTGCTTCAATAATGAGGGTGGAAGAAATGTCTGCTTGAAGACTGCAGCCTTGTCAATGCTGAAGGTCATGCTTTGTTGGACAATATGCTTTCTCCAGGAGTGCATGATCTCGTATGATAAAAGGTTTGTTTTTCTTTTCTGTACAAAAAGATAAATCATGAAACAATTTTGATGAAGTAAAAGATGAATACAATAAAGCCATTACTTGTTGTCTTCTATTCATGTACAAGAAAACTTTTCCCCCAACAATTAAGGACGGTTGGTGGTGAACCACTGTCCTAAGGCTAGTAAGCAAATGCCGGTTTACTTTTGATAACAAACCATAGCTCTAATGCTGTACTGAAGTGAAGTTTGCCGCAGGACTACATGCTTTCCATTAAGTCAGAAGAAAAAAAGGCCCTTTTAAACAAGACCTGATCTCATTCATTTCACTGAATTCCAGTCTCCACACACTGTAAAAAACTATTTGAAAAAGAAAACTACTGAGACTGCAGGCCGACCGAGATAAGCAATGTGGGTGGGAGGTGAAGGCAACCTGTATGAAAATGCCTCTGCAGGGTGTAGTGATGCCAAACAGAATCCAATGCAGATTGGATTGAATTGATGATGTTTTATGGCCTATCATCCTTTGTAGGCTATGTAAGGCCAGTAAGCACGAAAATCACTTTAAAACAATATAGAGTAAACGCAAATCAAGTCGCTGTGTCCCTAGTTATTCGCCTCTTACGAATCGCGTAGGGAGACACGGTGGGTCAATTCTTACTCCGAACCCACAGGGGGATCCAATGCAGAGCTCATCTACAAATGCACACATCCCTACAGCAGGGTCCCTTCACAAAACCAGATCATAACCCCACTTTGTACTGCATGCAGCGGAGATGGTTATCTCCCTTGACATAAGGGGTGCAGGTGGCGGCAAATCTCAGCCAATCTAGATTCTTCCAGGCCCGACACCCTGGAGATGTACTGCTCCATCTGCATCTGCCCTTACTCCTCCTTTTCCAGGTTCTGCGCGTTTCTTTGTCCTCTGGTCTATTTATCCTCTGGTCTATTTATCCCCCTAACTTTTGTGCAAGCCTCTAACCTGCATGTAGTGGATGTCATTCTGGATGGAATTGTGCTTGCACAAACTTGATATTGACAATTGCATTCCTTGACCACACTTTAACTATTCGCACCAATTGATGGCCACATCAAACAAGTCCATTTGATGGTCAGTTTGGAAAAGGCATCCCCATATCTAATGCACAAGTCACGTAAAATGAAATGTACTCTCCATGACCTTGATTCCAGCATGCTCACAGCTTCATTCTACACATCTGCGTGTACTACAGGTAAAAAGATGTGGAAGCCCCCAATCCTTTTCAGGACTTGATCTCTAGGAAATTCCGTCACACTTTAGCAAGAAACTTATGACTACTTTGTGAACCAATTCAAATCCATGTTCCGTCTGCTCTGATGAATCCCAGTCTTGATGAAGAGTTGGTACCAGGAAATAAAACACACATGTTCAACATGGAGCAAAAGCATTTTGATTTGATAAAGCAGGTAAAATAAAAACTCATTTCTTCTGCCTCCTCAATGCCAAAACATCTACAACTTTGCTCTCACCAAATTCACATACAGAGAGAAATAAAGAGTTCTGTATGATTATACAGTTTTATTCATACTTTGAAACTATGAAGAGGTGGAACAAATGGCATGGGACTACAGTTGATGAGTGGGGCAAGGCAGGGACATTCAAGTGGCTGTCCTCATGGGGGGCGAGACCAGGATGACTCCGTCGCCTCGAACAAACAGCATGGGGATGTTCCTCTTGGTGGACTGGAAAGAATGGAATTCCGTCAAGAGTGTTGCTGTCAAATTCCGGGGCATTTCCACAAGGAAAAAATACTGTTTGTTAAGACTTGCTGGCTGACATGCTCATTAATATTAAATTAAGAAATTTACAGGCTTGGAAGTAGGAATGTATAAATCTAAATACTATACATATTAAAAAACCTGTGTAAAGCCTGACAAGTGCTAGTTATCAGCATTTTGTGTCAACTAAGCATCTCAAAGCAATTCCATTGCCTTCATTACTTTATATCAAAATATAGCACAGAATTCTAAATAGTCCACAGAGGGAAAAAACGGTAAAAGTAAAGAAAGATGTTCTGCAGTTAACTCTCATCGTACACTATCAATACCCCTTGATGGGAAAAAAGCAGGATAAAATTGCAAGAGATCTCCAAGTTTCAGAGATGATAATTTCAAAGAACAACCTGAATCCTAATCAAAAGAACATCCTCTGTGACCATATATTATCATCATATGTTACGAAAGGCATATCCCCACTAGGCGTTTGTTGTTGTTGATTTATGCAGCGGGATGGGTATCGTCTGCCAGACCATATGTAGCCTAAATATTTCTGCCAGACCGATAGTAATTGCAGGAAGTGAGCTGTGTGTGTGTGGCACTTGAATAGGGAAACTTGATAGTGAATCCTGTTTTCCTGCCTAAAGTGAGAATGACTTAGCGGAGCGTTTAATCTGAAATCAAGCACATCTCGGTTGGTGTTTAACCATTAACCAATCCCCAGTGAACTTTTCAGAGGACGGACAAATGATGTGGTTCGATTGACTGATCAATCAGAAATGACTTGCGAGATGGACATGTGATTGGTCAGTTGGAGGAAAACGCGACTCAAGACCATCCCTGATGATGTGATGGACGAAAACAGCAAGGAGGTTTTAGCGGTCATATTTAACCCGTGTTGTATTGAGCTACGGGGCGCCCGTTCAAGTTTTTTCACAGGAACAGACCATGATGGTAAACGGTGCCCTGTTCATATGTTTGCCCGCTGAATAAGCTGTAAGAGGATGAAGTTTCGGCTACGCAAAGTTCCAGAGCAACGCCCGGCCTAGACCCTGGCCGTTTTCCACGTGTTTCGCTGTATTGCCTGAGTGCAGAATGGAATTCTGCACTCGCTCTCGCCAGGAAGAAAACCTCAGCCACAAGTTTACAAGATTCTCCTTCAGAAGTTTTCCCCTACAGAGAATACGCTGGACTGTCGCCCTGCCCTCAGAAAATGACCCCCGAAGTTCTCCGGTGGTCGAGAAAAGCCCTGCTACAGAGCGGAGTTTGACTCCGTCACTGCGCCGACATTCTCCATGCGCCCGCAGCCGTCCCGCCGCCTGTCACGAGAGGCTTAGCGGTGTTGTCTGCTAATATCTACACCGAGGCCAGGGCTACGCTTCCCCCCATCTACGTTCATCCCCTGAGCTCTCTCCACCGCAGCCATACCAAGCTCAAGTCTCAGGACCACCTCGTCGTCTACTTGGAAAAGACGAAAACCTCCTGCCCGCTCCAGCACAGGACTTCTCCATTCATCGGTTGTGAAAGTGCATTCCTCAATGGATATCCAAATTCCCCCCCTCCCCCTCCAGTTCTCGCCACCCTTTTGCCACGCGCGGGTGAAGCAGCCTCTGATTGGCTGAGAATACGTCGAGCTCAGTTAAGTATCGTATCGGTCTGGCAGACCACTTAGTTATTGATTTTATTTTTGGGGAATGATTTCTTTTGATTATCATGCTTAGAATTAATTAGTAATTTGATTGAAGCAGCGATCTTGCACTTAAGCATTTGACTTACCCATGATTAAAGAGCTTTGAATTGTGATTTCTGTATTCCCACTTCTCATTTACAGACTTATTTCATCCTTGTTTGAATGAGAATGGAAGGTTTCGAGTAGGTATGTGCAGTTCACCCCTAGACCAGAAAACGATCCAGAATTAAGATTTTAATCATCTTATACTTACTCGTGACATCATCACACTACAAGGATTCAGTTGCAACATTGGAAAGCATTCCTACATACCTTGTAAAGTTCTTCATATGTTTCTTCATCTATCTCCACTGTGGTTACTGTCTCTTCAACGTCACCAAGAATCATGTTCAAGTGTTGATCATAGGCCTGAAAGACAATCAACAAAACAATCAAGTTCATGCAACACTAACTTTAAGACATCATTTACCAAAGACTAAGGAGTCCAGGCAATGAACTCGGCAGAGCTATTCAGACTTCTCTGAAAAGATCAATTAAGAATTCATAAATCAAATGAGGAAGCGTTACAGACCAGTAACTTATACACAGTAAATACGATGTTTTCTGCATTTAGACTTGAGGATTTTTTTTTATATGTTATCCAAATGATGATATACATACAGTCCCCACCTGTGGTCCTACGTATTTCCTGTCTGTCCCTTGCAGAGCTTCAGCTCTGTATGTTAAAACTTAGGAGAGATTGGATGACTAGGAAAAAGACCAATGACAGCTGGGAAAAACTAGCACAACTATTAGGATTCGGGTCATCTGTGCACATAATAACAGAACCATAGCCACTGATACAGGGCACTGCAGACAGGAGAAAATAACAATGAACATGGTAGCTCAGTTGGTAGAGTATTTCAGGTGCTAACCAAAAGGTCAAGGGTTCAGTCCCTGCCTGTGGTCCCACATGTTTCTTGTCTGTCCCTAGCAGGGATTAGGCTCCATACGTTAAAACTGACAATGATGCATGGTTTTTCTTTTCCCCCTTTGCGTTGCTAAGAAGCAGGCACTCCCTGTGAATTAATTTTAAAAAATAAGTTTGTATGATCCAATAACAGGTTGCATAAGACATAGCTTTTTCTCTGAAAGAAAAACTACCCTGCTACACATGACAAGAGTAACAATTTCTCTCATCTTGTGGAACAAGCTGATGAGATATAATCCTAGGAATCATGCACACCTTCAATGGCTAAATTTCTTGCTTGGATTGATCAGATGGAATGAGTTTTCTTCTCACCCTAGCCCTGGATGAATGAATGAACATGGCTTTTGGTGCTGACCACCCAAATCACTGTTGGTTGGAAACTGAGCATGTCAAAACTCCATTTCCACAGTTAGGCGCCTTTTGAGTCAAGGAGGGAACCTGTCAACATGGTATCTTCTCACCCCATTTTGGGGGATGGGTGGGTGGATGGTTTGAGTTTTATAGCGCGTCAACCTTTGAAGGTTATCTAAGGCCATTATCCCTCCAGGTTTACTGGAGGTCCTACAGACTTTATCTGTCTGTGTGTCTGTCTGTCTGTCTGTCCCGTCTCCACGGCCTATATCTCAAAAACTACTGGACGGATTTCCTTGAGATTTTGCACACTGACTGGAAGTTAGGTCCCATTCAATATTATCAAATTTTCAGAATCGAGGTTTTAAAAGAAAGTGACTTTTTTACATTTTGGTGTTTCAATGAAAACAATTCAACAGACTCCATTTTGCAAAAGCTGTGACGTCATCATTTGACGTCGTATAACGTGACGTCATTTGCGAGTAGATTTTTTAGGAGGATGGATCCTATATAGAATCTATGCCAGGAGGAATAATTTCGAGAACATTGGAGAAGGAGAAAGAATGATTTTTTACGATGCAAGTAGTCAATTCATGGAATGGCGACCCACTCCACAGCCACGTCACTTTCTTGCTGTATCTCTCGTGGTAACAGATGCGGGCGCAAAAATGGCTTCCAAATGAACGCAGACTTAACTCGTTGCATTGTATTCCGGACAGCATTTGTGTCTCATTTTTGCCAGACAGTGAGAAGATTTCTCAGACTGTGATAGACAGGGGTATGAATAAATATTACTCATGTTATTTAGACGAAATTAAGATCTATGGGCAAGAGGATTACACGGTGGAGGTGACAGCTCGGAGCTTCAGATCAGTGCGAAAAAATGAAACACCACATCGATAATTTATATCCATCTTGACGCTGTTAAGCAGAAGATCAACTATCCTCATTGCTCATGCAAGGCTGGGTCTTGTCTCGTCTCGGGGGAAGCGGAAAAAAGATTTTCCACGACAGCCGTATCTGGCATTTGAACACGATATTGCAGCGCAGTTTTCTCCGTGCCGTCGTCGCTTCATTTTCAGCTATGAGTGAATGAAAGCGTCGATTCTAATTCCAGGTAGAAACACCACAGTGTTCAGAGTTATGCGAGGAAAAGCTTTCTAACCTATTGACACCAGTCGCTTTTTCTAATGGGAGATCCAAAATGCCATCGCAGCTATCATTATTATAATTATAATATAGGCCTGTATGCTAGCTGCTCGATCATCTGCTGCTCAGAGCGCAGATCATAAATATGCGTCCGGTGTTTATTTCTTTATTAAGACCAGCTTGTTAGAGACGTGCTTTTCCATGGAGAAAATTGTGTTTAGATCTTTTAGGAGAGATATAGTTTACTGACACCTTGAACCTTTTCCCAGCTTTAAGTGTGGGAATTTTCATGTTATATTTTTAGTGTTTACACTCCCTTCTCCACGCACTCGGCTAATTAGTGTTCATGTTTACAAACTACGGAACAAACGGTTTCTCACAGACATATCGCTTTCAAGAAATACTATAAAAACCCTTGCACGCACTTGCATTCTGCTATTCATACACTAAACTTTATTCCTCACGCACGTGGCATAGATACAACACTCACTATACATACGTGTACCTTGCACAAGCGCTCCGGGAGAGACACGCGAAAACTGGGAGGTCACTCTGTCGGAAATCTCGCTAAAATCAGCTTTCTATTGTCTTTATAGTAAAACAAAGAGCCGGATTTTATTCAATTAAAATTCATAACTTTTAAACAAATTGACCCACAGTGTTCATACTTATACCATTGGAATGATCTCTTTTCAATGAACTACATTTCATTCGTGTCATTTACCTTTCGTTTTTTCTCGCACATACCTATATAATACACCTCCTCCTCTGTGTGACTGTGTGAGTGTTAATTCAGCGTCTATGACAAGCCAATGCAAAACAAAACATGTCATAATAGGAGCTTCCTGAACCTATCCATCATGTTTAAAATATATGGTCGATTGTTTCCTGGGCCGATAGCTTGCAAGGGGGTTTAGGGAAAAGAACGTTATAAATGCTTTACAAACACTCCGTCATATCAATTCTCAAATGGCTAAGCTGGTAGAGCGTTGCACTCTTGGTCATGCATGACCAGGTTCGATTCTGCACTGAAACTTTCTTTTCTCTCTTTTTTCGAGAGGTTGTGGGTTCGAACCCGACCTGGTTTTTTGTGTTTGTGTGTGTGTGTGTGTTTTTTCCTCCCCTTTTTTTTCGAGAGGTTGCGGGTTCGAACCCGTTCTTTTATCTCTTTTTTAAAATAAATATACGAAAACCTGGAGGTTCAGCGCCAGCGGTTTTTATCATGAAATCCATTAAAACTGGTTAGATTATGAAGTCAATTCACGATTCTCTTAGTTAATCGCCTCTTACGAAAGGCATTTGGGAGACGCGGTGGGTCAATTCTTACCCCAACCCACAGGAGAAATATCTTTGGGGAAACTCTGAGACTGGGTGGCCACTGAATGCAACTTATAGCACTACGAATGAAGTCAGCGTTTAGCATTTGCATGTTGAGTCAGATGTCTGCAAACTTACATGGAGTCGGCCTCGAAGTTCTCTGTCATTTCTCATCTTGACATAGATACGCTCATCTAAACTGAGTCGAATGAGGTCCAGCGGCTCCTCCACCTGCTGGGTCGGAACTTGCTGAAATGGAGAAATTTACCAAACATAAGCTTGCAAAAAAATAATAATTAAATAACGGTAGCATAGAGACAAAATCGTTTAAACCGTCTGCAACAGCCCATGCTCGAACAATCACAGAAACTTTTCCTTTGTAGCAGACGTTACCTGCTCGTCGTCCGCCATGCTTGTGCTCATGTAGACGATGGGAATTCTAGTTTTGCATTCATTCTTTTGCCTTGATCTCCTTTAAAAAGTCTAATTGTTCAAAATACATATGCTCAATAGTAAAATATTAATCTTGATATGTATAGTTATATTTGATAAATTTACTCATTTCTTTGAATTGTACAAAACTATCCGTTGTACAGCTTTGCATAAAGCGCTAAGCGCTGACGGGCGCGTGGGTTAAAAGTACCGGTAGTAGACTTTGCCAGTCTCTCTCTTCATTTAAGGTATTTTTATTTCTTTGTGTGTGTGTGTGTTTCTTTTTGTTCAAGATTTGGATGTACTCACGTATGGAAATTAAAAACATAAGCAGATGTATTAGCTCGCCTGTCGTCTGAAGTTAGTGGTTGCAGAGCAAGTGCAGCAGTGCCTTTGCTTTGGACTGACATCACTGTGACAGCGATTTCATATGAATCGGTGTGGTTTTCTATTTCGAAATATCCAGAAAGTGGGTGATTTAGATCGGTATCAGTCAGCCGATGAAATTTGATATTGCCTTTTCCATGTCTAGATGTGTGTGCTCAATTCGACTTCACTGAGGGCACAAGACTTTAAAATTTGTCTTCGATCATATACTGGTCACTATTACCAGTCGGGGTAAAGGCTCAAGCAACGTAAACATTTCTCGGTGCATAGCAGCATGCCTCTTGGTCATAGCAACTACTTGTACAGTGGAACATAGATGAGAAGAGGACATTGACCTATCTGATTCCTCTCAGAGCATTCCCAGCTGTGAGGTTGACTGTAGTCAGGAAAGAACAACAGTAATTCAAGATGTGATGCCAAAGGCAGCACATGACAAATTTATTATTGTTACTTGGCAGCATAATTAATGATGAACTGGATGAGTAGCTTGTTACTTAAAAGAAAAAATCAACTGAAGTTGCTTCCCATTAAACTCTCTCTCTCTCTCTCTCTCTCTCTCTCTCTCTCTCTCTCTCTCTCTCTCTCTCTCTCTCTCTCTCTCTCTCCTTCCTGCCCTTTCCTTCCTATCTTCCTTTCATTCTTTCTTTTTTGATTAGTTATGCAGAGGGCTTTTTTCTTTAGCAAATGTAATCGAATCCTAGGAAAATGATCATGCTGTTTGCAATGTGTGGATGTTTGTGTGACACTCTGACATCTTTAATTTCTATCACACATGTTTATGTTGTACCTCTACTAATCTCTCACTTGTATCAGAAAAATAAAACTCCTCTAGGTTGGTAAGAGAAGAACTCAGTTTTTTCCTCAGCAATTCGTAAAAGGTGAATAACTAGGGAAATCGTGACTTGCTAGAGCTCTCTACTCTAGCTCTAGTGATTTGTAGTCAATGGCTTAACATAGCCTACAAAGACAGGTAGGCCACACTTCATTTGTTCATCCATTTACTCATACATTTGTTCATTCATTCATTTGTTCATTCATTCATGAATTCATTCCCATGTTTCAGAGCACCTGGGAGAGAAGTGAAGATGTCCAGCAAACCCGAGGGCTACACCCCTGTGGTTTCTCAGTCATGGCAGAAGCGCTACTCGTCACGCATGGCAGGCCAGGCCCTATACTACCTCATGGTCAATACTCTGGTGGTGTTCCTGCTGTACTTCGACATGTGAGTCACCCTGCTGATGCTTCTTGCATTTAAACAAATAATTTTTATTAATGTACATTATTCTCTTGAAAGCACAGTGTGCACGAACTTTTCAAGGGGTGCACATCTCTTTGTGTGTGAATATCACCTCATTTCAGTGAAGGGCAATATGCAGTGACATTGCTAGGGAAGCATGTCTTTGTACTTCTGGAACCTGGAAAAAGCATGCTCTCGCTGAATAAAAGAAAACAACAAATGGTTGATGATGGATCTAGTTGAGACAATGAAACCTGGAACGGAAAACCTCCATTTAAGTCAACTGGTTCAGTGCTGGATAAAGGAAGCATGGATGATGGGGTATGATCACTAATGACATCACTTGAATAAGCTTCAAGAAATGTGGGATGACAAATGCACTTGAGGGTGTTGAAGACTATCTCTTTTCTCTACGAGGATGTGGACAAGGAATTGACAGAATTCCCTGATGTAACTTGAAGTCGCACCTCCCAAATTGCAGCAATCCAGCAAGCCTCTGAGATTGTGCTTAGCGATGATTTCTAATCCACTGACAAAGGTAGTTGCAATGATGGAGATTTCACCAACCGTGACATCACCAGGAAGTAGCAACGGAGAACAGACAGCAGGAAACAGTTAAATGAATTTCATAAATAGTAATAGAAATAATGGGATATATCATGCCAGCCAGCTGCTTTACTACAAAATAAAATTCATCTGGAAGGAGAGTTTACAAGAGTCCATCACGGCTAGAAGAATGCTGAAGCGACGATTGCTGTTCAAGGGGTGAGGTCCTTGGTGTTCTGGAGGCGACGACTGACCAAGGGGTGGGTCTTGGGAGAAGGGAGGGTTGGAGCGGCATTGTCCTGGGTCATCAAAGGAGGCCAGGGGGGGACTCGGAGCTGGAGTGGAGTCAATGAGAGGTAGAGGGCACATTTCATTCGTCCTTCCTCCTGTTTTGGCATGGCCTTGTCACAGATGTAGAGTGCCGGCCAACATTGTGTTGATTCAATCTCAGAGTATCCACCAAGAGTGGTGTCCGATATGGGGGCTCAGACATTCAGTCCTTGAAGCAAATCACCTCAGTCTGAGATCCGGGATCATTTCAATCTCAGCAGTCTGTCCATCGAGTCCTTCACACAGATTTTCTTTTTCCGATCTTCTTTTTTCTTCCGTCCCCTTGGAGAATGACGTCCCCAATGACGTGATTCAGTCCTTGACACCAATCATTAGAAAGGAGGGAAAGAGCATTGATTTCAGATAGCAGTGGTGGAGGATAATAAAGAAATTCACAGGGACATAACAATACCCAGAGTAACTTAAACTATGAGAATTCAAGTTTCTACTGACTGTGACAGACCTGGTAACTAGGACTGTGATGAGTGAGGATCTCACATCCTCAAACTGTGAAAATTGCAATGGTGGTAATGATTCTACTGACTGGCAGACCTGCCCACTGCTGCACTGTGGTAGAATGTTTCTATTCTGTGTAGTTCTTGGAATGGGGTGTTTATCTACTTAAGAGTGTGCATCTATTTGTGAGAATGTAGTTTGCTATGACATGTAGGAACAGTTTTATGTATAGATCTGTCAATTGACATCTGATTTTCACATGGTTTCCTCTTGAATGAGGATGGGACTTTCCTTTTCACTCCTCCTATCCATCTTTCTTGTCTTGAATATTTCTCTGTGACTTTTTTTTTACATCTGGACTTAACACACATGCACACACACACACACACACACACACACACACACACACACACACACACACACACACACACACACACACACACACACACACACACACACAGTCACACTCACACAGTCACACACACACACACACACACACACACACACACACACACACACACACACACACACACACATATATATATGTGCACACATGGGTTGAAGTGTTGGGAAAAGTGTAGTCAGCTAAAAAGTATGTGAGGCATCTGTTAGTACTTCAATCTTTTTGTTTGTACAGTGTATGCTTTTCTTTTCTATTTCAGGAATTCAAATTCCATAAGTTCTTTTTTTGACTTGTCCCCGGCCGTGATTTGGTATGCAGGTATGTTGATTCTGATTATCATTCTTTCCCTCCATAGACTTTCCTATTGTGGGGATAAAAGTTGATGCTTGTGTCATAAGCATCTAGAAAAATGAACCTTGAATGAAGGCTAAATTTGTTCGAATTTTCAATGCTGATCAATTTCATGTATCATTTGTTTTATCAGTCACCTGTTTTGTGCCTTTCTGCCTCTCTGTTGATCTATTGTCTGTTGGTCTGTTGGTCTGTCGGTCTCTCTCTCTCTCTCTCTCTCTCTCTCTCTCTCTCTCTCTCTCTCTCTCTCTCTCTCTCTCTCTCTCTCTCTCTCTCTCTCTCTCTCTCTCTCTCTCTCTCTCTCTCTCTCTCTCCCCATCCACCCCCACCTACCTCCCTCCCTCCCTCCCTCCCTCCCTCCCTCCCTCCCTCCCTCCCTGCCTTCCTCTCTCTCTCTTACAAACACACACATACATACATACATACATGCGCACAAACATGCACCACACATGTGCATACGCACACTTCATCATGCCACAAATGCACATACACCATGAATACACATATGAACATGTGCACACACACACACACATGTATGCTGTGTGAAACTTGGTGGAATGGCATCAAAGCTTTCAAACACTGCTTGTCTTTCAAAGCTGGGTGTGTTGGTGGTGGTGTACAGTAGGAAGACATCATAGTTTATGTACATCCTTGCCTTTCAGAACTGGGTATGTTGGTGGTGGTGGTGTGCAAGGTGATGCAGGACATGTTCCATCTCATCAAGTACTTCCGCACTGTGGTTCTACAGAAACCTGTGCTCCTCTCAGACCAGCAGAAACGCCTGCTGGGTGTGAGAGAAAATGGTCAGTGCTGTGCCTCCCTTAACTACCACCACCTTTTGTTTTTGTTTATGTTGGGGTGCTTTTTGCTGCTTTTTGACTCACATGCGAAGCAAAAGTGAGTCTATGTACTGAGCCGTGTCGTCCGTCCGTCCGTCCGGGCGTCCGTCCGTAAAAAACTTAAACGTTGGATTTTTCTCGGAGACTATTAAGTCTATCAACACCAAATGTGGCATGATGGTGTATGATGACAAGGCCTCAAAAAACATACATAGTGACTTGACCTTGCTTCAAGGTCAAGGTCACAGGAGCCATAAATGTGGTCTCAAAAACAGTCATTTTTCACATTTTCCCAATTTTCTCCCACGTTATTGAGAATGGCGACCTTAGCTACAAGTGGTATATAGGTCAAAGCAAGCCCTATCTTTTGATACCAGTTTGGTTGACCTTGCTTCAAGGTCAAGGTCACAGGAGCTCTTCAAAGTTGGATTGTATACATATTTTGAAGTGACCTTGACCCTGAACTATGGAAGATAACTGTTTCAAACTTAATAATTATGTGGGGCACATGTTATACTTTCATCATGAGACACATTTGGTCACATATCATCAAGGTCAAGGTCATTTTGACCCTTATGAAATGTGACCAAAATGGGGTAGTGAACCACTAAAAGTGACTATATCTCATGGTAGAAAGTGCCAATAAGCACCATTGTGCTTCCTATGTCTTGAATTAACAGCTTTGTGTTGCATGACCTTGGATGACCTTGACCTTGGGTCAAGGTCACATGTATTTTGGTAGGAAAAATGTGTAAAGCATTTCTTTGTGTATGATGTCATTGGTAGGTTTAGTTGTTTGACCTTGACCTTGAAGGTCACCTGAAGGTCAAGGTCATATAAAGGTCAAGGTCAAGCATGTGAGTCGTATGGGCTTTGCCCTTCTTGTTTCTCTCTTTTTTTCTTCCATTTTTTTTAAGCCCCTTCATTTGAATTTTGTTGCTGTTGTTATTGTTTATCATCATCTGATGAGACTAAGCTGTTAGTTGCAGGATCACAGGTACTAGGCTTGACAGAAATGCCTGTACTTGTGCCTCCAGAGAAGGGGTTTGGCATGTCTCCAGAGCAGCCTCGCCTGGCAGAGCTGGGCAGTGGCAGTCGCCTTCACAGGAGCCAGTCCTTTGGTCACCGCAGTCGGTCTGGGTCCCCAGAGCTTCATTCTTCGCCAGAGCTGCGGAGTCCCTCCAACATCACCTACTACCGAGCCAAGTCCCCCTCCCCCTCCACCCTGCCCTACTCCCCCTCCACCCTGCCCTACTCCCCCTCCACCCTGCCCTACTCCCCCTCCACCCTGCCCTACTCCCCCTCCACCCTGCCCTACTCCCCCTCAGCGTCTCTGGACAGGGTGAGTGAGGGGATGTGGGTTCTCTCTTTCCTGTGGCATTGCAGTCCTCATGTTGCTCTGTATATGTTGCTGTGACCTGACCTGACCTGACCTGACACATCAACTGTCAGTGGATAGTGTGGCCTGCTCCCCCATAAGTTTGATATGTAGTTACAATGAGAGTGTGTGTGTGTGTGTGTGTGTGTGTGTGTGTGTGTGTGTGTGTGTGTGTGTGAGAGAGAGAGAGAGAGAGAGAGAGAGAGAGAGAGAGAGAGAGAGAGAGAGACATACATACATACACACACACCACACTAACACACACATACACACACACACACACTTACACACACACTTACACACACACACACACTTACACACACACACACACACACAAACCACACTAACACACACACAAAAGCAGTACATTCATATTTGGTCAACTATCTCTGCTACGTACAAATATAGCTTGTGACCAGAGCCGATTGATGCTCCCCCAATCAGCTGGAACCCCTTGTTGCTGGATCTTCATTGAAAGAATATTTTGATCACATATTTCCACTTGCACTGAAATGTCCATATTTTTAGGTCTGAATCTGTTACAAGCTGAGCTAATTGTATATGTGGCTGAATTGTATATATCCCATCTTTAAAAGTGATGAAGCTTGAAGCAAAAGGCTAAAGCTAATGCTTACAAGTATTTCTCTTTGTTCTCCTCGTCGTTATCATTGTTATATCCAGATGAGGATCTTCATTTCACATGTACACGTACTTTAGTTTCCTGTGTCTTTGATTGTAATTGACAAATCAACAGAATCATTCTGCAAGGTTCATAGATTTTTTCAGGATTTTACAAACATGTCAGTGTACAATGTTACCCTTGCTGAAGACCTGTGTGGGTTCTCATGGCAGACTTGGTACAGCTACAGCAGCTTTGGCTCTGAGGCCTCCCCTGCCTCCCCCTTGAGGTCAGACTGGGGTGAGCACACATCCGTCCGCTCTCGTCTGAACAACTCCACGCCCCGCCTCTCGCCTGGTAAGTCATTGTCATCACCGTAGTCACTGTAAAGAGAAGCAAGTGTTTGCTGAGATTCCAAACAGTGCACTGACTGATGAGTCTCATCTGCAGTCTTCATTTCACATGCAGATGAACTCACAGTGACCTTTACTGCCAATCTCTGCCCCTTGCTGCCATTTCCATACCATCCCTAGCAGCCTGCTAAGCCCTAGCTACGCCCTCTAAGTTTTCCTCCTCAAACTTCTTGTTCAAAATAAAGTAACCACCTTGACGCAAAGCTGCCTGTACTTCCTTAGGTGATTGCTGATTTTAGAACAGTGTGTTTGAACAAGAATCCTTGAGAGCTTACCCTCACCTGTGCTGGCAGTAAGGAGCGCTGTGGGAATTACGGCTGAGGCAGAGGATGTTTTTATCTGTATTTCACTACATGGATGAATAGGTAATAACCATATTGACAAATGACATGACGGATGGACAACGTGCACAGCCATCTCCGTGTGAGCAGATCGATGATAGGCAACTAGCTATCACTTGCTGTCACTTTGAAGCAAGATAGTTTGTCACTTTCCGGCAACCACTTCACTGACGAGCAAGTTTCCCTCTGCAGCAATCTAGGCATGAAAGGTAAGTCACATCTTACCTTCATAGGTTGGCAAGCCTCACCTGTTGTGAAGTCACATGACAACCGAGTAAATCACACTCGGGCTTTATGTTTATGGGTGTGACTCCTCCTGTGTTTCCAGCTGCAGCACACGAGAGGATAACTGACCACACGTCTCTGACTCAGTTCATCCGCAAGGAGGAGGAGAAAGAGTACAGGAAGCAGCAAGGTAACACTGCTAAATTCAGAACTGTGTCTGCCTGTTCGACTACTTTCTTGTCTGTTTGATTGTTTTCCATTTTGCTCATCCCCTGTGGGTTTGGGGTAAGAATTGACCCACTGCGTCTCCCTACGCGATTTGTAAGAGACGAATGACTAGGGACACCGTGACTTGATTTGCATTTACTCTAAACTGCTCTAGTGATTTTCGTGCTTAGTGGCCTTACATAGCCTTCAAAGACTGATAGGCCGTAAAATTCCATCCATCCTTCCATCCATTTTGCTCCTCTAGTGGTTTAGGGGTAAGAGTAGACCCACATCTCTCTACTCAATTAGTAAAAAGCAAATAACTAAAGAAATCTTTCGTGACTTAGCTCTGACTCTTATCTAGTCCAGTGACATCGGGATTAATGGCCTGACATGGCCTACAAAGACTGATGGGCCGTGTCTTATCTAGTCCAGTGACATCCAGATCAATGGCCTGACATAGCCTACAAAGACTGAAGGGCCGTGTCTTATCTAGTCCAGTGACATCACAGATCAATGGCCTGACATGGCCTACAAAGACTGATGGACCGTGAAAGCTCATTCATTCATTTCCGTTTTGCCTACCTGTTGTTTTGCTCTCCTGATTTGACCTTTGATCGGTTTCTGGTGATAGATGGCCATTACTAGAAACCATGTACATGTGTTCATTTTTTGTACATGGGGGAGCTCCTATGCTATGTTGGCTAGTTCCTGTGTAGTGTATATATATTTGTATCTGCCTGTACAGTCAGAAACAGCGTTGATCTGCTGCCTTCTGCTCCAGATTTTACACCTGTTGAATTTTTGGGGAATTTGAAAATGTGGTAGTCTAAAGTTGCAGCTTTCTAAAAATGGTAATCTTCCATGGATGTGTCAGTCATATTACAGAAAACTGAATGAAGTTTGCCAACTTTTTCTTCACATGACAGTAGGGGTTTGAGGACCTGTTTGTCATGCTGACATCTATGATGATTTTGGTTTTCAACTCACGGCTGCTTTGCAAGTGGCATGTTTTGATACTTTCCATGCTGTGCAGTTACTTCAGTTACCTTCATAGGCAAATTGCTGGATAAACCCAGGAGCAAAGGCATGCCTTTGAGGGTTGAGCCTGTCAACTATGAGATAAGAGGCAACCATGTGTGCAGACTGCTCAGAAGTTGAGGTTTAGCAGACATGACAACATGACAAGATAATGTGTGGGTGAAAAGCATGGGCTTGAGCATTTTGGATATGGAGAAGTTTTGAGCTGTTGGGTCACTGCGTGAAATGATATTTTGTCTTCCTTGCCAGCAACGGTGGAGGGGGTGAGTCTGTCAGGCAGCCATGATATTTTGTCTTCCTTGCCAGCAACGGTGGAGGGGGTGAGTCTGTCAGGCAGCCATGATATTTTGTCTTCCTTGCCAGCAACGGTGGAGGGGGTGAGTCTGTCAGGCAGCCATGATATTTTGTCTTCCTTGCCAGCAACGGTGGAGGGGGTGAGTCTGTCAGGCAGCCAGTCCTTCTGGAGCTGTGGCGCCAGTGCGCTGGACGTGAGCCATGTGCTGAAGAAGTTCCAGTACCAGGTGGCAACGCGCTCCTCCCAGTCTCCCACTGCCAAGACAGCTGCCACAGACCAGAGTCTTGGTGCCGGGGGTGAGGAGGTGTGTTGCCATGGCGATGTTCTGCATGCCACTGTAGCCAAAAAATTCAGTTGATAATGGAAGTTTTGTCAGTTTGGGTTCCAAATTTCCTCAAGTGACTAAATTTTGTTGCCACACCACCAGTCTGCATGAAGGTTATTGACTGGTGAATTCAGAGGCAAAAATAACCAACTCATTGATTTTCAGGTTTCAACTTAGTTGTGTTCACTAACCATTGAAGATTGCTTCTATGCTCTGGGTTTAGCTGAATTCTTCATAGAATGTCTCAAAAAGGCAATTTTGTCATGCCACTGTGTTTGTTTTTGATGAAAAAGTTATCACATAGGCCAAATTCTGTGCCTCTTTTATCTCCACTGCAAGGCGATCGATTGAACAAACCATTACAAAGTATATATCACAGGGAAAAGCATCTTCATCTCTTCATGCATATGCATAAACTTCCATCATGTGCATAGGCAGTAGCCAATGAGAAGCTGGCTTCTATCACTGAGACAGCTCCAGAAATGAGTCACACAATGAAGACTTTCCAGTTGAGTCACTTTCATTTGCATTTTTCTCCCATTTCTCAAAGTAACATATAGGGCATGTTTGGTATTTTCATATCTTGGCCAATCGTTCATGGATTTTGTTGAAATTTGCACTCCATCTCTAGAATATACTACTCTATTATGTTATGGAGTCTTTTTTTTAAATCTATATCACTTACAGTGTGTGATGTCTCAACAAAGTAGTATCTTCGTTAGTTGGTTTTTTCTGTCTGGAAATGCGTGTTGGAAATAAACATTTATTCTAAAGTACTTTTTTCCTATTTTTTCTTCTTTTTTTCCTTTCTGTTATATAATAAACATCATCATGGAAGATGCGTACACAGAATTTGACATTCATCAGACAAGGGAAGAGTATCTAAAATGAACTACCAATAATTTGACAAATGTCAAGAAAGATGACAAAAATGGCCAGGTAACTTGCCACCAAAGTAGTTGAAAATTTTCATCAGAGACTTTTTTGATGGTAGAATGATGGGCTTTGTGAATTGGAAACAAAACAAGTTGAATTACATCCTCTTCTTTATCATCTTTTTTATCACCAGTCAATAACCTTCAGCAGCTTTGTGATAGATTTATGGATTTTGTCATTTGATTCATGTTTGTGCATTGATGCTTGATTCTAGCTTTCTGATTTGATATGGATGTGGGCTGGGTTTTTTCTTCTGATTAGCTTTCATTGGAACATTAGTGAAATGTAATCTGTAGCAGAAGATCATTGAAGGGAAATACATCGTTCCAGTCACATTAGTGCGAAGGAGACGTGCATGTAACATTTGTTATGGCAGGAGAGTGAATACAATGAATAAAGAGAGGTTGTAACAACAAGAAGACAACTTTTAGATCCTTGCATTTTCTTTCCACCACTAGATGTGGGCAAGGTGGGGAGTGGGTGAGGACACTCTCTACCGCTGGATTGAGCGCCTGAGGAAGGTGAGTGGGTTCTTTGTGCCTTTTCCCTCTGTCTCTGTTGTGTTCAGCTCATACCATACCTTGCAGTGAAAGCACATGAAACTGTCAGTCCCCTGCTTACATGCACACTCACATTGACACACACACACACATTCCCACCCCCACGCCCCATGTGGGTTGGGGGTCAGAATAGATCCACCCTGTCTGTCTCTATACACAATTTGTTAGAGGTGAATGACTAAGGATATCATTATCTTATTCTTGCCTACTCTAAATTATGTTTTGAGATTTTTTAGGCGTGATGGCTTTCCATAGCCTACAAAGGCTGAAAGGCCGTAAAACTCCATCCATCCATCCATCCATCCATCCATCCATCCATCCATCCATCCCACCCCCACTCCATCAACACATGCGCAAACACACATAACACACAAACACACACATAACATGAACACACATGCAGGCACACACATGAAAAAACACATATACCCTTGCACACAAACGCACACATGCACACACTCTTTATTGTGTGAGAGTATGCATGTGTTAAAAAAACACTGGCTCAAAGTGAAATTAAGCATTAAAATGTACTTGCCAGAAAAGTTATGAGAGAAAAGGATATAATGATCTTTGTCTTTATCAAATATGATTTAGATGTACCTCACATTGCTTATTAAAGGTAGCATCCAGATGAAGGTCTTTCATTTGATGCTTCAGTGAGGAGGAGAGTCTTTTCTTATTTGCCTGTATTTTAGCCTTCATACAAGTAATATTTGAAATTTGGTTGAAATGGTTTCCCTGATTTTCCCACAGTGGATCAGTCTGACAGTCATTTCGAGGCTATCCCAGGAAATTGATGCTGTCAACAAGAGTCTGACCAAGATAGGTTGTGAGGATACCCTTATTGGAGGTAAGGACTGGATGAGCGCAGGGGAGTAAAGAAGTGGTGATTAGTAATGAGCTTAAAAATAAATTACTCGTGAGTGCTGAGCTTTGAGGCTGGTGTCTAGCTGTAGATTGGGCAGAAGCCTCTCCCTATCATATCTCCTTGGTGAGGCTGGTGCTGAGCGTTGAGGATGCTGTCTAGCTGTAGATTGGGCAGAAGCCTCTCCCTATCATATCTCCTTGGTGAGGCTGGTGCTGAGGATGCTGTCTAGCTGTAGATTGGGCAGAAGTGTCTCTCCCTATCATATCTCCTTGGTGAGGATGCTGTCTAGCTGTAGATTGGGCAGAAGCCTCTCCCTATCATATCTCCTTGGTGAGGCTGGTGCTGAGCGTTGAGGATGCTGTCTAGCTGTAGATTGGGCAGAAGCATCTCCCTATCATATCTCCTTGGTGAGGCTGGTGCTGAGCGTTGAGGATGCTGTCTAGCTGTAGATTGGGCAGAAGCATCTCCCTATCATATCTCCTTGGTGAGGTTGCACTACTTCACTGCAGGGAAACGTTGATGCTCTAATCTTATAGTTCATATACAAGTTCTTAAACAATGTCTACAAAGTAAGTAAAATGTAAGTGCATCCTTGTCTACACCATCGTGCACTCCTACTGATAGGTATTAGTTGTTGCATATTTACTCCAGCTCATGACTGGACATTGAAACTGTACTTCTATGTTGGTTAGGCATTTTTGCTGTACCTTATTTCTTCTGCACTTCCCCTGATGGCTAGCTGCTGTTACCTGTGCTGGCTTTCATTACAGAGGTGAATGTGTCCACCCTGAAGCAGCTGGCCCTGACCAAAGGCCCACTGGTGCTGGGCCTCAATGCCATCATCCCCTTCCTGGACTTCTCTGCTGACCAGGAATACCTTGTCCGTAGGATCAAAGGTAGGCAGACAACTGCATGCTACACACATACATACACACACTTACACACACCTCTTGATCTTTATCCCCCTTACCCCACCCTAATCTGTGATGGAAGTCTACGCTAGGCTTTAAAAAATTGTTTTGCTGAGAATGCACTGCATGTTCAGAGGTGTTTTTTTTCATAAAGGAACCAGATCTAGGGTCTCAAATGTGATACCTGGATGAATGCAGAATGATAACAGTCATGCATGTGATAGTAGTGAATGCTGTCTACTTGTTATATGAAATAAATCTTCAGTATATCTCATCAGCTGATGCTGCATTCCTTGGACGTAGGATAAGCAGGTTGTGTTTGTTTTGCAGACCTGGGCACGGGCTGCATGAGTGAGTACACATGGAACAGTGGTGGTCACTACAGCAAGGCTTGGGCAGAACATCTCCCTACAGATGCATCGGTAAGCAACAGATTCTCCGCCTCCTCCTCCTCCTCCTCTTCCCTCCCTCCCTCCCACCCTCACTCCCTTCCTCCCTCCCTCCCTCCCTCCCTCCCTCCCTCCCTCCCTCCCTCCCTCCCTCCCTCCCTCCCTCCCTCCCTCCCTCCCTCCCTCCCTCCCTCCCTCCCTCCCTCCCTCACTCTCTCCCTCTCTCTCTCCTCCCTCCTCTCCCCCTCCCTCCCTCTCCCCCTCCCTCCTCTCTCCCCCCCTCCCTCCTCTTTCCCCCTCCTTCCCATCATCCACACTCTGCCCCACCCCCACTGTCTATCTATCTGTTTGCCTGTCTGTCTGTCTGTCTGTCTGTCTGTCTGTATGTCTCTCTCTCTCTCTCTCTCTCTCTCTCTCTCTCTCTCTCCTCCCCCCCCCCCCTTCCTCTCTCTCTATTCCCCCCTTCTCTCCCTCTCTCTCCCCACCCCCCTCCCCAAATACAATACTTGCCCCACCCCGTCTGTCTGTCTGTCTGTCTGTCTGTCTGTCTGTCTGTCTGTCTGTCTGTCTGTCTGTCTGTCTGCCTGCCTGTCTGTATGTCTGTCTGTCTGTCTGTCTCTCTCTTTCTCTCTCTCTCTCTGTCTCTCTCTCTCTCTCTCTCTCTCTCTCTCTCTCTCTCTCTCTCTCTCTCTCTCTCTCTCTCTCTCAATCTCTCTCTTCCCTCTCTCTCTCTTCCCTCTCTCTCTCTTCTCTCTCTCCCTCTCTCTCTCTCTCTCTCTCTCTCTCTCTCACTCTTTCTTCCCTCTCTCTCCCCCCTCTCTCTCTCTCTCTCTCTCTCTCTCTCTCTCTCTCTCTCTCTCTATCTCTCTCTCTCTCTCCTCTCTCTCTCTCTCTCTCTCTCTCTCTCTCTCTCTCTCTCTCTCTCTCTCTCTCTCTCTCTCTCTATCTCTCTCTCTTCCTCTCTCTCTCTCTCTCTCTCTCTCTCTCTCTCTCTCTTTCTTCCCTCTCTCTCTCTCCCCCCCCCCCTCTCTCTCTCTCTCTTCCCTCTCTCTCTCTCCCCCCCCCCTCCCCCTCTCTCTCTCTCTCTTCCCTCTCTCTCTCTCCCCCCCCCCCCCCCCCCTCCTCTCTCCCTCCCTCTCTCTCTCTCTCTCTCTCTCTCTCTCTCTCTCTCTCTCTCTCTCCTCTCTCTCTCTCTCTCTCTCTCTCTCTCTCTCTCTCCCCATCTCCCTCCCCAAATACACTACTTGGCTAAAGTGAAAAGGTTTTAATGTCTATTAAGTAGCTTTTTCCTCATGCCAGCACTTCTGTGTTTATTTGTGTCATGATCTTTGTTTGAGTGAATGTTCAGAGTACTGAAGTCAGAAAAAAATCAAGCCGACATGTTCACATGGGTACATGGCATCATAGATTTGCACCAAGTTTCTCTTCTTCCAGCTCACCCTTCTATTGCCCACCCACCTCCTCCCTTCTCCCACCCCCTCCCTTCCCCCACCCCCTCCCTTCCCCCACCCCCTCCCTTCCCCCACCCCCTCCCTTCCCCCACCCCCTCCCTTACCCCACCCCCTCCCTTACCCCACCCCCTCCCTTACCCCACCCCCTCCCTTACCCCACCTCCTCCCTTACCCCACCTCCTCCCTTCTCCCACCCCCTCCCATACCCCACCCCAGGGTTCGTACAGGTCATGGAAAACCTGGAAAGTCATGGAATTTGATTTTTCATTTTCCAGGCCTGGAAAATCATGGAATTTCAATTTAAGTCATGGAAAGTCATGGAATTTAATTATTAAAAAAAAGGGGAAAAAATATGTTTTCTAGGCTGTGCTTCGCGCGATACTCTCAATCTATTTTTACACGCTGCGAACGACAGGAAAACGTGCCCTTGCATCCCATTGGTTAATTTTGAAGGCTCGTTTGTCTTCTGCTTCCTGATTGGTTCTTTGGCTAGGTGACCTGGTTTCATTTCCACGCTGGTCGGTCAGTTGGTTCAAAGGAGGAGAAAGTGAAAAGAGCTTGTTTTGTTTGTGGTGCAGTGTTTCTTTGAGATTATCATCATGCCTGGAAAATGTTGATTTCAAGACACTTGGACACGAGACGAAAAATACCGTGAGTGGGTCATGCGAGTGAAACTGAATGGGATGGCAAAGTGCCGATTTTGTGAAAAAGAGTTTGATGTGTCCAACATGGGAGAGGCAGTCTTGAAAAGCCACATGAAAGGTATCGCGCACTATTTCAAATTACTGGATTTTTACAATTAAAAAATATTTGAAAAAGATGAAAGTAATGTCCATTCATGATTTGTTTGTTAACTTGCATTTGTTAGTTTTTGAATCAATCTGCTGTAAAATATAATAAAAAGAATTAGAACTTTTTTTTACAACGGGTGTATTGTGCGTGAGTTTGCTCGTGCGCCATACACTTTTCTCTCTCAAAACTGTCATGTATCACAGTACGCTAAGTCATGGAAAATGTTATTAGGCTCATGGAAAGTCATGGAAAAGTCATGGAATTTTGTATCTAAAAACCTGTACGAACCCTGCCACCCCCTCCCTCCACTTCCTACCTCCTCTTCCTACCTATCAATGCATAAGTGTTTAGTGTCTACACTGAGGAGAGGGAATAAGTACAGTAGATATAAGAGTGAAGAAAACATGATTAAAACTGGCCTTACAGCTGTGCATGTCCACTGAGTTGGCACTTCTTTGCTACAGCTGTGCATGTCCACTGAGTTGGCACTTCTTTGCTACAGCTGTGCATGTCCACTGAGTTGGCACTTCTTTGCTACAGCTGTGCATGTCCACTGAGTTGGCACTTCTTTGCTACAGCTGGTGATGCACCTGCTGTGCACATACCTGGACTCCCGGCTGCCTGCCCACCCGCGCTACCCAGATGGCAAAACCTTCACTGCCCAGTACTTCCTCAAGACGCCTGACAAGCCTGGTCAGCTCAGTCTCTTGTGTTTACCTGATAAATGTTCTTCTCTTGAAGCTGTTGATAGATTGTTGAAGCTGATAGGTAAAAAAAAGTTATATCTCATAGAGTGCTCCCTACCTGATACATTGTCATGTCGAGATGTCTCTTGTGTGAGACAGCTGTCATGTGTTCTTGAGCTTATACATGACCTATTTGATTATCCTAGTCAGTTCAGCTGCCATTGTTCAACAGAAGAATTTTGACTGATTGTAGAGATTGTGACCCTGAAAAATTATTATGAAGTCTCCAAAGAAATGTAGAAAAAGTTTCCTTATATGGGCCACACTAGTGGACTCGTCCAAGGAAAAGGGTGTGGGAAGACAGCCAAGCTGGCGGGCCATACAAGCTAGCAAGCAACAGCATCTGACTGGCAAGCGATCTTGGTCAGTTATTTCTCAGTGGATTTGCTGTGATTCCTGCATAGAATGACAAAGAGTCTTCCTATTCTTAAAAAAACTTGTAAAAACGCACCCAGTCAGATGTTGTGTCATGCCAGTTTGTGTTTCCCACCAGCTTGGCTGTCTTTCTCACACCCCTCTCCTCAGATGAATCTACTAGTACTAGTGTGGCCCATCTCTGGAAGCTTTTCCAAAATGTCCCTTAACAGCTTGAATTGGCTGTTTCGTGTACTGTCGCAGATGGAGGATGTTCATGATTCGCTGTCTTTCCTTGTGTGCAGACCTAAGCAAGGATGTGGAGCTGTTGCTGTACCAGTCCTCCACCAACCAGCCTCACTTCCAGACCATCCTCCACAACCAGCTCTTCAGCCTCCCCAAGGTCAGTCAGTCAGGCTTGTCTTAGGATGAGGTATTCAAGTTTTATGGTCTATGTTCCATACCATTCTGGGCTTGCTGCCATTCCCATACCACCCCTCGCCACCAGCAAAGATGCGGGCCAGCTCTGGAGTCTTCCCACTCTAACTCGTTGTTCTAAAGTTAGCTGCCATGTGAGGATAACACGCAGCTCTGCCCTAAGATTGCTATGTGATCAATACCTTTAGAGCAATTAGCTCAAGGAGGAAGACATTAAATGAGTAGCTGGGACCCAGCTGGCAAGGGATGGCGTGGGAACAGTATCTAGGAGTGGAGATAGGTGATATGGGACATTATACTGTAATGAGACAGGTGGCATGGGAATGGCAGCTAGGAGTGGAGATAGGTGGTATGTGACATTATACTGTAATGAGATAGGTGGCATGGGAACAGTAGGTATGATTGGAGATAGGTGCTATGTAACATTATACTGTAATGAGACAGGTGGCATGGGAACAGTAGCTAGGATTGGAGATAGGTGCTATGTGACATTATACTGTAATGAGACAGGTGGCATGGGAACAGTAGCTAGGATTGGAGATAGGTGCTATGTGACATTATACTGTAATGAGACAGGTGGCATGGGAATAGTAGCTAGGATTGGAGATAGGTGCTATGTGACATTATACTGTAATGAGACAGGTGGCATGGGAACAGTAGGTATGATTGGAGATAGGTGCTATGTAACATTATACTGTAATGAGACAGGTGGCATGGGAACAGTAGCTAGGATTGGAGATAGGTGCTATGTGACAGTGTACTGTAATGAGACAGGTGATATGGGAATGGCAGCTAGGAGTGGAGATAGGCGGTATGTGACATTATACTGTAATGAGACAGGTGATATGGGAACAGTATCTAGGAGTGGAGATAGGTGATATGGGACATTATACTGTAATGAGACAGGTGGCATGGGAATGGCAGCTAGGAGTGGAGATAGGCGGTATGTGACATTATACTGTAATGAGACAGGTGATATGGGAACAGTATCTAGGAGTGGAGATAGGTGATATGGGACATTATACTGTAATGAGACAGGTGGCATGGGAACAGTAGGTATGATTGGAGATAGGTGCTATGTAACATTATACTGTAATGAGACAGGTGGCATGGGAACAGTAGCTAGGATTGGAGATAGGTGCTATGTGACATTATACTGTAATGAGACAGGTGGCATGGGAATAGTAGCTAGGATTGGAGATAGGTGCTATGTGACATTATACTGTAATGAGACAGGTGGCATGGGAATAGTAGCTAGGATTGGAGATAGGTGCTATGTGACATTATACTGTAATGAGACAGGTGGCATGGGAACAGTAGCTAGGATTGGAGATAGGTGCTATGTGACATTATACTGTAATGAGACAGGTGGCATGGGAACAGTAGGTATGATTGGAGATAGGTGATATGGGACATTGTACTGTAACGAGACAGGTGGTATGGGAATGGCAGCTAGGAGTGGAGATAGGTGGTATGGGACATTATACTGTAATGAGACAGGTGGCATGGGAATGGCAGCTAGGTGTGGAGAAAAGCAGTATGTGACATTATACTGTAATGAGACAGGTGGTATGGGAACAGTATCTAGGAGTGGAGATAGGTGATATGGGACATTATACTGTAATGAGACAGGTGGCATGGGTACAGTAGGTATGATTGGAGATAGGTGCTATGTGACATTATACTGTAATGAGACAGGTGGCATGGGAATAGTAGCTAGGATTGGAGATAGGTGCTATGTGACATTGTACTGTAATGAGACAGGTGGCATGGGAACAGTAGGTATGATTGGAGATAGGTGATATGGGACATTATACTGTAACGAGACAGGTGGTATGGGAATGGCAGCTAGGAGTGGAGATAGGTGGTATGGGACATTATCCCTCCAGGTTTACTGGAGGTCCTACAGACTTTATTAGTCTGTCTGTGTGTGTGTGTGTCTGTCTGTCTGTCCCGTCTCCACGGCCTATATCTCAAAAACTACTGGACGGATTTCCTTGAGATTTTGCACACTGACTGGAAGTTAGGTCCCATTCAATATTATCAAATTTTCAGAATCGAGGTTTGAAAAGAAAGTGACTTTTTTACATTTTGGTGTTTCATTGAAAACGATTCAACAGACTCCATTTTGCAAAATTTGTGACGTGATCATTTGACGTCGTATAACGTGACGTCATTTGCGAGTAGATTTTTTAGGAGGATGGATCCTATATAGAATCTATGCCAGGAGGAATAATTTCGAGAACATTGGAGAAGGAGAAAGAATGATTTTTTACGATGCAAGTAGTCAATTCATGGAATGGCGACCCACTCCACAGCCACGTCACTTTCTTGCTGTATCTCTCGTGGTAACAGATGCGGGCGCAAAAATGGCTTCCAAATGAACGCAGACTTAACTCGTTGCATTGTATTCCGGACAGCATTTGTGTCTCATTTTTGCCAGACAGTGAGAAGATTTCTCAGACTGTGATAGACAGGGGTATGACAGACCTGTTTACTCTCCCGATTTTAGCGGGAGACTCCCGATTTCAGACCCTATTTCCCGACCTCCCGCTAGCTTCGTAAATCTCCCGATTTTTTTTTCACCGATCTCCCGAAAATGAAAAATTTTGAAAGGTTTATTTCGTTTCCGAAGCGTTTACATGACGATCCGAACTTTCTACTATGCCACTGAAGGTCGTTCTGCCGATCTGCAGTACAATTTGTTTGATTGGTTGAGTCAGGGCCTTTGTCCAATCGAGAGCGAGTTTACAATCTGGAATAGCCGCCATTTTGCTTGACCGATCCGAATGATGGCGTCAATTGAAAAGTCAATGAGAAAGAATCGCGAAACCGATTCTGAATCCGACAGTGAGTGTGACACAGAGGATGAGAAAAGAAAGTCCACTGATGTCAGAAGCAGAAAGAGAGTAAAGTACAACGCAAAGTGGAAGGCTGAGTAAAAATCCGAATTCCCAGCATTTCGCCCATCGTCTAAATCGCAATCACGCGGGTTTTGCACGTTCTGCAAAAAAGACATCAACGTAAGCCACGGAGGCAAGAATGAGAGAGAGAGAGAGAGAGAGAGAGAGAACTTGTGCGCGCACGAGAGAGAGAACTTGCGCGTGCGCGCGAGAGGGAGAGAGCGCGCGAGAGCGCGAGAGAAAGAGCGCGCGCGTGCGAGAGAGAGTGAGCAAGCGAGAGAGAGAGACAGCGCGCGCGCACGAGAGAGAGAGAGAGAGTGAGCGCCGGCACGCGGAAGAGAGAGAATTTGACTTTTCGCCTCCCTGATCAGAGATGGGACTTATTGGCATTTCAGCTGATTTTTGAGTTTTTTTATTCCACTTTCAGCTGATTTGTATTCAATTGTTATGAAGTTTGTGACCTGGGATGGTACACATATCTAAAAATAAAAATCTCCCGCTTTTTATTGAAATCTCCCGATTTTTGAGTCGCCATCTCCCTATTTTGCACAACTTAAGGTAAACAGGTCTGGTATGAATAAATATTACTCATGTTATTTAGACGAAATTAAGATCTATGGGCAAGAGGATTACACGGTGGAGGTGACAGGTCGGTGCTTCAGATCAGAGCGAAAAAATGAAACACCACATCGATAATTTATATCCATCTTGACGCTGTTAAGCAGAAGATCAACTATCCTCATTGCTCGTGCAAGGCTGGGTCTTGTCTCGTCTCGGGGGAAGCGGAAAAAAGATTTTCCACGACAGCCGTATCTGGCATTTGAACACGATATTGCAGCGCAGTTTTCTCCGTGCCGTCGTCGCTTCATTTTCAGCTATGAGTGAATGAAAGCGTCGATTCTAATTCCAGGTAGAAACACCACAGTGTTCAGAGTTATGCGAGGAAAAGCTTTCTAACCTATTGACACCAGTCGCTTTTTCTAATGGGAGATCCAAAATGCCATCGCAGCTATCATTATTATAATTATAATATAGGCCTGTATGCTAGCTGCTCGATCATCTGCTGCTCAGAGCGCAGATCATAAATATGCGTCCGGTGTTTATTTCTTTATTAAGACCAGCTTGTTAGAGACGTGCTTTTCCATGGAGAAAATTGTGTTTAGATCTTTTAGGAGAGATATAGTTTACTGACACCTTGAACCTTTTCCCAGCTTTAAGTGTGGGAATTTTCATGTTATATTTTTAGTGTTTACACTCCCTTCTCCACGCACTCGGCTAATTAGTGTTCATGTTTACAAACTACGGAACAAACGGTTTCTCACAGACATATCGCTTTCAAGAAATACTATAAAAACCCTTGCACGCACTTGCATTCTGCTATTCATACACTAAACTTTATTCCTCACGCACGTGGCATAGATACAACACTCACTATACATACGTGTATCTTGCACAAGCGCTCCGGGAGAGACACGCGAAAACTGGGAGGTCACTCTGTCGGAAATCTCGCTAAAATCAGCTTTCTATTGTCTTTATAGTAAAACAAAGAGCCGGATTTTATTCAATTAAAATTCATAACTTTTAAACAAATTGACCCACAGTGTTCATACTTATACCATTGGAATGATCTTTTTATGCTCTTTTCAATGAACTACATTTCATTCGTGTCATTTACCTTTCGTTTTTTCTCGCACATACCTATATAATACACCTCCTCCTCTGTGTGACTGTGTGAGTGTTAATTCAGCGTCTATGACAAGCCAATGCAAAACAAAACATGTCATAATAGGAGCTTCCTGAACCTATCCATCATGTTTAAAATATATGGTCGATTGTTTCCTGGGCCGATAGCTTGCAAGGGGGTTTAGGGAAAAGAACGTTATAAATGCTTTACAAACACTCCGCCATATCAATTCTCAAATGGCTAAGCTGGTAGAGCGTTGCACTCTTGGTCATGCATGACCAGGTTCGATTCTGCACTGAAACTTTCTTTTCTCTCTTTTTTCGAGAGGTTGTGGGTTCGAACCCGACCTGGTTTTTTGTGTTTGTGTGTGTGTGTGTGTTTTTTCCTCCCCTTTTTTTTCGAGAGGTTGCGGGTTCGAACCCGTTCTTTTATCTCTTTTTTAAAATAAATATACGAAAACCTGGAGGTTCAGCGCCAGCGGTTTTTATACTGTAATAAGATAGGTGGCATGGGTACAGTAGGTATGATTGGAGATAGGTGATATGGGACATTATACTGTAACGAGACAGGTGGTATGGGAATGGCAGCTAGGAGTGGAGATAGGTGGTATGGGACATTATACTGTAATGAGATAGGTGGCATGGGTACAGTAGGTATGATTGGAGATAGGTGATATGGGACATTATACTGTAATGACTGGGAACAGTAGGTATGATTGGAGATAGGTGATATGGGACATTGTACTGTAATGAGACAGGTGGCATGGGAATGGCAGCTAGGAGTGGATATTGGTATGTGACATTATACTGTAATGACAGCATTAATCATTTCTGATTGTCATAGTCACAAGATTCACTTTATCGCATGGCCTCATCAGCTGTGGAGGGCCTATGTTATGTTGCAGCTTACTAAGGTTAATAGCAACAGCAGTAAGGATAACTTCTGTTTTTAACCCAGTACAGAGGGAATCTAGAGGCTTTTATCCCAAGTCACGGAGTGCACCGCCATGAATGTGGTGAGCAGTGTCAGTCAATGGTGTGTCCCTCGGCTGCCCTAGCTCAAGCCAGCACCTTGGCCTTCTTTGCCGTGTTGCTTTCCACTGTGGTGACTCCAGCACAGTATTTTATATGAGGGAGCACTTCAGGGACAGTGATGTATGTGACCATATGCTTGCAGGGAAGGAACAACATGTTCCAGGCCATATTGCTGTTCTTCTACCATGTCAAGACCAAGGAGGCAGGCATGCTAGGGTGAGTAGTTTCTGTGTGTGTGGGTGCATATGTGTGTATGTGCGCCCTTACATGCACATGTGCGCCCACACATAGATTAATGTATAAAAGTAGTGCTGTCAAAGGCCTCATAATCCCATCAGGCAGCTGCTGATCTGAGCCTGACTCGGGAGCATGGTCCCTCTTCCAGACAATATGAACATGTTGAATAATCCAAGATCACAGTTCAGCCAGTTTTCGTGTTAGATTTGGTAAATTAACCGTTAACCACTGGGATGTGAATTTGATGCTAACCCAAAGTAAAAAAAGTCTTACCTTAGGTTAGGAGGTCTTTAACTTTGTATTAAGAAATTTTGTAGATCAGTGAATGTCAAATTTATGTATTGTAATTTGTGTTTACATGAGAATTTGTGGACATAATTGTTTACTTCAACTCACCTCCATGCAAAAACATACTGTGGAGTAGTTGTTAAGTTGCCAGATTTGCTGCAACAGGGGAGTGGAACTGGCAGCATGGCTTGCCTCTCTTGCAACTCTTTCAGGAGAGTCAACCTGGGCCTGTCTGGACTGAACCTGCTGTGGATCTTTGACTGACCCAGGGTACAGCCCCTTGGATGCTTCACTGCCATCTGGCTGCGATGGATACAGGACAAAGGAGAAAGTGACACTGGTCCATTCTGGCTACATCTGATGGACAGGAATCCTCAGCACTTGTCCTTCCTGCTTTGCAGCTCACAGGTGGCTGGGTGCTCTGGCCTGGATGATTGGAAAGACAAGCTACAATCCCACGATTGCTCCATTATGATAGCTAAAAGTGAAGGGGAAATCTTCTTCTCTGGAACCATGTCAAACAGAACTGGGGGGCAGATGGATGCTGTGGCTCACAGTGAGCATGAATGTGTAGTGTGCGTCTACTTGTGGTTTCAGTTGCCTCTTTTTGCATGGTGTACTTGTGTACACAAAGTGTGACATTTTAAATGTTTCAGCCTGCATTTTAAATTGGAAACCTGTGCGGGTCTGTAGTGTGTCTGTACGTATGCCCTGGACTGTCTGCAGGCCTTGTGCATGGGTTGGCCCACAAAGTTTTAACTACGTTTCTAAGTTGAAGTCCCTGATGTGAATGTGTTTAGGAATATCTTCAAATGCATCGACTTGGAATTCAGTGCAGTATTCTGGGATAGGCTGACTTATGGGTAAGATTGAAGGGTTTGCACATTCAGGCAAGTGTGGGTGAAAGACAAACTTATCATGAAAACCTGGGGGAAAATATATAGGTGCAAGAAGCTGGCCTTTGCTGTTTATCATCTTCGACCCAGTGCTTACACTGAACTTGGTAGGATGAAGTACTGATGCTTGTTAGTTCCCTGGATATTTAAAGTTCTCTTCAACTAAGAGAAGTAGGCCTACCTAATATACACTCGCCTTAGAAAAATGTGTACAAAAATGTTTATAAACAAAAAGGGCAGACCTGAAACAAGTGCAGGAAGATGAAAAAGAGGATTGATACTGAATGCTATCGTAGGCTGAAGGTTTCCTAGCAACCAAAATCAATTTTTTGACTCACATGCGAAGCAAAAGTGAGTCTATGTACTCACCCTTTTCGTCCGTCCGGGCGTCCGGTCCGGGCGTCCGAAAACTTTAACGTTGGATTTTTCTCGGAGACTATTAAGTCTATCAATACCAAATGTGGCATGATGGTGTATGATGCCAAGGCCTCAAAAAACATACATAGTGACTTAACCTTGCTTCAAGGTCAAGGTCGCAGGGGCCATAAATGTTGTCTAAAAAAGTCATTTTTCACATTTTCTCAATTTTCTCTGAAGTTTTTGAGATTGGATACCTGACCTATATATGGTATATAGGGCAAAGTAAGCCCTATCTTTTGATACCAGTTTGGTTGACCTTGCTTCAAGGTCAAGGTCACAGGAGCTCTTCAAAGTTGGATTGTATACATATTTTGAAGTGACCCTGACCCTGAACTATGGAAGATAACTGTTTCAAACTTAATAATTATGTGGGGCACATGTTATACTTTAATCATGAGACACATTTGGTCACATATCATCAAGGTCAAGGTCCCTTTGACCCTTATGAGATGTGACCAAAATGGGGTAGTGAACCAGTAAAAGTGACCATATCTCATGGTAGAAAGTGCCAATAATCACCATTGTGCTTCCTATGTCTTGAATTAACAGCTTTGTGTTGCATGACCTTGGATGACCTTGACCTTGGGTCAAGGTCACATGTATTTTGGTAGGAAAAATGTGTAAAGCATTTCTTAGTGTATGATGTCATTGGTAGGTTTAGTTGTTTGACCTTCACCTGAAGGTCAAGGTCATATAAAGGTCAAGGTCAAGCATGTGAGTCGTATGGGCTTTGCCCTTCTTGTTTTAATTATTTTGTATAAACAATATAGAAACTGTTATTACTAAATTTGAATGGCTAGTGTTTTGTGCAAGGAAAGAGTAATGAGAGCATGGATAAAGATAGAAGGTGGATGATACACATACCATGCAGTTCCTTTTATCAGGGGTGCATGTTTGTTTGGAGTGAATGGAAGCACACGTGTAGTTATCGTGTGATTTTACCAGACAGAATTTGTATTCCTTGTTGGATACAAAAATGAAGCAAGAATTTTTTTTGTCCATGAATTTCATTTGGTTCATTAACAAGCAATGCATCAGCTGGAATCAGTAAATTCATTCAGAGATGGAGTTGGCATTTGTGGCTTTCAGAAATTAGATGTGTGCCACGTGTCACTTGATACACAGAAGCTATGCAGCCCAGGAGGCCATGGTGGCAGAGTGAACACTTAGTGTCTTTCTGTTCCTCAATGCACATGTAGTCCCATCATTATTCTGGAGGACTGTCACCCAGTACTGCTGCAGGAAGTTCCCGATTGTGCCTCAGGTAAGTTTTGCAGTGGAAATAGGTGCCCAGCCGACATGTACAGATGCTGCCTATATTGAAAGCGTCATTCAGCGAGTGCTTGGTTTTGCAAGTATTTGCAACAAAGTATTTTCTTGGGTAAAATGTCATCCCACTTGGTTGAGAGTGACGGAGTGTGTAATGAATTTTTTTTTTAATCCTCTACAAGGAGTGGAGGGGAAATTCCAACCCATTGAATTCTTGTACATTTCATAACAATAAAATATCGTGTTGAATTGGAGCATGACTTGTTTTCTTTGATGGAACCTGTCACTGGGCTGCCATGCATGTTCCCCTAATCAGTTGGTGCCCAATTCATAACATGCATTTTCCTCTAGCCTTCACAGCCTCTGACAAGTCTCCTAAGATAGTTGTAGTAGTTGTGGATTGCTACTTTTGATCATGCAGATCTGGCCAATCAGTGCTCACACAATACATCAAACAGTAGGAAACCTGTGATAAAGCCAGTTTCATAGATGCTATTTTCTCATATATGTGATTTTCTGTCTGGTAAGTATGATTCATGCCACATTTGATAACCTTGAGCTATTTAATGAACTGGTAAGAAACAGAATCTGTTTTTGACTCACATGTGAAGCAAAAGTGAGTATGTACTCACCCGTTTCGTCCGTCCGGGCGTCCGGGCGTCCGAAAACTTTAACGTTGGATTTTTCTCGGAGACTATTAAGTCTATCAACACCCAATTTGGCATGATGGTGTATGATGACAAGGCCTCAAAAAGCATACATAGTGACTTGACCTTGCTTCAAGGTCAAGGTCGCAGGGGCCATAAATGTTGTCTAAAAAACAGCCATTTTTCACATTTTCTCTATTTTCTCTGAAGTTTTTGAGATTGGATACCTCACCTATACATGGTATATAGGGCAAAGTAAGCCCTATTTTTTGATACCAGTTTGGTTGACCTTGCTTCAAGGTCAAGGTCATTGGAGCTCTTTAAAGTTGGATTGTATACATATTTTGAAGTGATCTTGACCCTGAACTATGGAAGATAACTGTTTCAAACTTAATAATTATGTGGGGCACATGTTATACTTTCATCATGATACACATTTGGTCACATATCATCAAGGTCAAGGTCACTTTGACCCTAATGAAATGTGACCAAAATGGGGTAGTGAACCACTAAAAGTGACCATATCTCATGGTAGAAAGTGCCAATAAGCACCATTGTGCTTCCTATGTCTTGAATTAACAGCTTTGTGTTGCATGACCTTGGATGACCTTGACCTTAGGTCAAGGCCACATGTATTTTGGTAGGAAAAATGTGTAAAACATTTCTTAGTTTTGTGTATGTCATTGCTAGGTGTAGTTGATTGACCTTGAAGGTCATCTGAAGGTCAAGGTCATGTAAAGGTCAAGGTCAAGCATGTGAGTCGTATGGGCTTTGCTCTTGTTTAAAATTATGTATGAAAATCTGGCTGATGATAATTGATAGTATTGCAATAATTTAGCATATTTGTTTGAAAAAGAGTCCACAGTGTTTTGATTTTTTTTTCCTGATGCTATCATTACTTCAATAGGACAATATCGCCTTCATGTGAACTAGTTTCTACACATGAAAGTTCGCAATGATTTGAAAAAGTATACACATATTATTGCCCTTGGAATTGTCATAGTAATCATTCAGATAAACCTGATTGATATACAGGCAAAGACGGATAAGACGAAATTGAAGGGGCCACCTTTCTATTGTCTGCTATCCGTGTTTTTGAGTTCCACATGCTGTTGACTTATAGAAGAGAATAATCGGGACCGGGTTTTCTTTGTGTGGTAACCGCGTTTTTGCCGTAAGCGTGTTCGAGTTGGGTGTCTTTGCCTGTACATCTATTACTATGAGGGGGAAAAAATTGTTTCAGCGGGGGAAAATCGGGTAGGTAAGTGGGAACATTTTCTCTTTTAGAAAAGGTTGCCGTTTCATAGACATGTAATAAAAATGTTTCCTTCACAAAAATTCCAGTTTCATACATTGATATTAAAATGTTTTGTACACACAAATCTATCTGAAGTTATCATCTCTAGAGAAGGATTTACACTCATTTTACCTTTACCATGGTAGTCTCAGTTTTAGCAGAGTGCTCGGGTCAGGGCAAAGCCTGCTAGTGCTAGTCTTGGTACATGTCTAATCTCCTCTCTGTTGTGATTGCCATTTGCTTTCGCCATAGTCTATGTGTGCACTATTTGAGTGCATTTTTCTAGCAGCTAAATAAAAGAGGGGTAGGGTTGGCAGCAAAATGTTGGGTGGGTCAGTTGAATGGAAACAAACTTGGCTAATAATTATCACCTGGTTACAGTTGATAAAGGAACCATCATATCACTGATGTGTGCCAGTGTGAACACACAACTCTTTTACACCTTTGGCAAACAATGTCTTTATTTCATGAGGGACAAAGATTTGATTATTTCTATCACATTTCCAGGATGGATGAAGCTTGGAGTGTACAGGTAGTTCAATCATTCTCATTCACACATCCTTGCATGCAGCATGAGCGGCCTCAATGCCTCCCTCATCAGTTGCAGTGCTGTGGTTCTCAAGCCTTCAGGGCCTGCTCCAGTAGCACTTGCACAGTGCTGTGGTTCTCAAGCCTTCAGGGCCTGCTCCAGTAGCACTTGCACAGTGCTGTGGTTCTCAAGCCTTCAGGGCCTGCTCCAGTAGCACTTGCACAGTGCTGTGGTTCTCAAGCCTTCAGGGCCTGCTCCAGTAGCACTTGCACAGCTGGCCCTTTGCAATGCCTATGCAAATCTGGGAGGTTTCTTACAGAAGAGACCAGCTTATCGGGCAGCAACTGTTTCTTCTGTATCCACATGGAGGCAGCTTCAGCAATGCTTTGCAGGTCTCTAGTGATGGAGTCTACTGTCCAGCATGCACATTTGCACTTTGGAGAGGGCCCAGTGTGGAACTGCCAGTGAAGCCTCAAACAAACATAATTATTCAAAAATGTGTAAATACTTGTTTTGTACATCATGATTTGCAGGACAGAGCAGCAGTTTGGCATCACAGGTTCACGGACTACATGTGAAGGTATTTCACTAAAATTGATTGCAGGACAGTCTCTCCTATCTACAAACAGAAATGTAAACCTGTTGACAACATTCTTGAGGATCTTGCAAAACTCCATGAGGAGAAACACATGGATGGTTTACAGTCTCATTCTTATCGCTGTACCAAAAGTAGCTGGAGCAGAGATTCAACTGCTGCAGCGGATCAGATACTGGCAATCAACAGCAAGCAAACAGGCAGCATCTCAACACAATGGAAACTATTTCTTACCCAGCAAGCAGTGTATTAACAATGAACACCCAAAATTCCTCAATGTACAAATAATGTACATCAATGACATGGGAACTGCTCCATAATTGTTAATGTCACAACTATACACCATGTTTGTGATGCATCTCGATCTACAACAAAGGTTAACTGTTCAAAAGCACCCATCACGCCAACATCCAAAAGCCCATAGACATAATTTTGCTTCATAACAATAGTGGGGGGGGGGGGGGGATCTATGATGAACTGGCTAATAATACATTCAGTAAGTTCTGATCAGAGTAGTTCCTACCCTATTTCTCCTAGTATTTCAATATTTCTCCATCCCTAACCATATTTTCCCTCCATTCCCCTTTTGACATATATCACAAGTGTCGGCTGTTTGTTCATGCACCAAGTCAGCAAAAGTAATATTGCAAAACTTATGGCAAAATGGATGAAAAGTTACCACAAATCGCACTGGTCAGATCAGTTGACACAAACAGTCATGCATACCATGATGGCTTCACAAACTTGTCCAAAGGAGAGAGTGAGTCCATTCAGTTGTCCAGGCTGGGACTGGGAAAACCATCTAAGAGCGGGGCAATGCAATGACTGACGGGACACCAACACAATCAGGACCAGCCTTTGAAGAAGGCCAGTACCAAGGGAAGGCTGAGGGCTATGGCTGTGTAGACGAGGGTGGCTGAGGCCACAGCATTCACCTTCATCTTCCATTCCAGGTTCTTCTCAGTCCGAGTCAGCATCTGTTGCAGCTCAGGCCCCACATACACTACATTCGTCTCATCAGACTTGGCCTCCGTCAGCCCCAGCAGCCGTTTGACGTCAGCGATCTGGCTATCCAGGTGGTTAGCCTGGTCCTGGAAAGAGGAGAGTAGAATCTCTGTCTGCCTCTCTATGTCGCCATGGGCAACACTTAGTGCTGAAGCTACAGCTTCTGGCTTCGCAACAGCAGTCCTTTCAGGCAAGGGTGTCTCCCCACTGAGCACAGTGTGCAAGTTTAAGAGGAAGTCATCCATCTTGTTGTACTGTGCCCCGGCAGCATTGATCAGACTCTCAGTCAGAGACCTGAATTCGGTGCTGCTGTCTGCTGAAGTGTTTACAATGCTGCGCAGTTCCCTCATCCGAAGGTAGTTGTTGAAGGTGGTCCCCACAATGCCAATGGCAGCCCCAACAATGGAGCCAATGATGGACCAGTACTTGGTCCTCTCTGCCCTAGTTCGCTCCTTCTCGTGGCTTTCCCGGACTGCAGCACTCAGCATGGCAAAATACTCCCGTTCCGTCTTCTCAAGACTGCGAATTCTGTCGATCACATCATTCTCCTCTCGAATGACAATGTGCTCACTCTTCACAAGGTCAAGGTAACGGTCGTCTGCCCGGTTGATTTTTTCCAGCTCAGCTGTGATGGACTTCAGTTTGGACTGGACTGCAGTCAGTCGCTCCTGCATGAGTCGCCTCTCTTCCTGCACCTCCAGGAACCTCTGCTCAGACTGTGGAGAGAAGAAGTGGAATTTATTAAATCATACACACATTTCACCACTGAATAGCTATCAGCCAGAGATCATTTACCTCAGAGCGAAATAAGCATTAGGAGATCTCTGAAAGCTAATTTCAACTGTGAGAAGTCATTTGACCCACCATGTGAATGGCAAAATTTTACTTCTCCTGCATGACTCCATGTGAATATTCTTGGAGGGAACCCCTTAGATGGCACCTGGTTACAGGTAGCAAGAAACTCCCAATGGAGCGAGGCAGCAGACGGTCTTCTGAGAAAGAGCCCTTGTCGACAAGTGTTTCGGCTCTTTAAACTTCCTGACACTCTCCAGGGAGGGCCACACCTGGTTAAAGTTCCAGGTGCCCATCTGCTGCCCTGAACTTGCACGACTTGCGTGCACAGTGGGGTGGCAGTTGTCTGCTTCCACTACTGGTGAGCAGCGGGTCTCTGGTGTTTCGGCGCATCCAGATCCAGACTGATGCCCTCTCTGCAGCTTCTGCCATGGCTCTTGCTGCCTTTGTGTACTGACGGCATTAGAGGCCGAGCTGTCTGCAGGCGCTGTAGACTGTGTGGCCTACGAAACCCCTAGCTCCCACCTCAACAGCGTAAGTAACCCCTAGATGTTGCACATCTGACATATGCCGCACACCACAGGGTAGACTGGCGTACTTTCATTATGCCCTTAAAGTAAGGAGCAGAGAAACTCACCAAATGTTTGCATCCAATTGAGCTGTCATTGTACGAGTAAGTACGACTACCAAGATAGGGGTATGCCGTCAGGCTGAGCACAAGGAAATGTGGGAATCTCCATTACTCCTCCACCTTATCCCTAAGAAGACACTACCTGCCATACAGTTCGATGTGGACCCTTGCCCCATGTGCGCTCAGGACGTCAGAAGGGCGTGGCTCACGAAAATAAAACCGGGCACCTTGCGCTTCTCTTGCAATGACAATACTTGCATCAGCAACAGCCTATTCACTCTATCTACTCCATTTGCATTGCCCGGCCCATCGAGAGCAATTTTATCAGCATGAAATACAAATACGTTCCGCACTCACCTTTATCACTTTGTATTGTGCTTCTTTCACTTCCGTTAGACCAACGTAGTCCTCATAAGCTTGCATCGTCCTCTCCAGTCGACCTTTGGCAGCAGCCTTGAATGATTGGTCATTGCCTGACAAACTGCTTGAAAACCTTTGAGGAGCTCTCCGTGAGCTCTGACAGCAATCTTGCCACAGAATAGGTACTCTGGACTGAATAAAACCTCCATCACGCCTCAGAACTAGCCGGCCAAATCTGCAGCATGCAGCAACCGCCATTTCCGGAAATGCGTTATTGGAAAGTTTATTTTGTGCTTTTCATTTTCTAAATAAATACAGTAATTGACTTTTAATTTAAACTATACTCTATTAAAACGTATATAAAGGTTTTTTAATTAACTGAAAGTGTAGATAGTTGAGGAACATGGGGGATTTTTTCTTTTAGCTGAATAGTTTTGGAGCGGTCCTCCCGCTAAAATTAGAATATTTTGGCACTAACGTGTGGCTGCCTGCCGTGTGAGCAATCCACGTGTGAATTCGTTAGTCTGTTATTTAGATGCAATATACATATGGACAGCGCAGTAAATCTGTAGAATCGATGGATAACATCCCAGTTTGATGCAATCGAACTAGGGTTCTCGATTCGATGTGGATTTTCTGTCGTGTAGAATGTTCTGAGAACGACTCGTCGTCAGAGGGAGAGACTCGGACTAGACGGAGAGAGAGACAGAGAGAGAGAGAGAGAGAGAGAGAGAGAGAGCTTCTTCGAATAACACTTTAACAGTAGTTGCCCACTACATGTGTCATGTGAGATACACTTTATCCCTTAAACTTAAAGTAGCCTGAATTGTAGGTTTATTCATCAGAGCAAAGCAACGTTGACATTAGTGTGCGGCTACTACTTCAAGTTTCAACTTGGGCATTTTGGCCCTTGGGTTCCAAAGTGAGTTCTACGACGTCAGCGATGTCTGAAGAATCCAGTCCTCCGATGAAAAGGTATGATATGTTTGTAGATTCCATATGTAGGGCAGTTGGATGGACACTGCTTGGTCCATCATGCATAAAGTGGTTGCAGAGCAGAGACTAAATATAGGGCCAGGGGTGTTCACCGAGCTCTATACCACTGTGCTGTACGTGTCTTCACAGCAACTGTAGACCCATGGGCCGGCAGTCCACCAAACTTTGTCAAGATTACGCTGCTACAGCAGATTAAGACGAGCAAGGATGTGTTGCTTAGCCGACCTAGTTAGCAAATTATATATGCCAGTGTCAACATGTGTCAGACTTTTGACTGTCTTTACATTTGCTGTCATCATGTTGACATTGGCCTATTAGTATTGCTTGCAAAATCTTGCAAGGTTCCTACTGTAAGCAACATGCCATAGAGCAGGAATGGAGGACAGGGCATATGCTGCATAGTCAGGCAGCATTGTCTTATATATTATGCTGATGTAAAACACACATTATCCTTATATTAAGAAGCAGTTGTAAAAATGAGAAGGGGGGTGGGGGGGGGGGGGGGGAGGTTGTGGAGACAGATGAATTTATCCATAGTATATATCATATATATATATATGTCACCCATATTGTGATTGACATGTTGAGTGGCTTCTGGCAATTACTAACACTCCATCTTGCCAGAGGAAGCAGTGAGGGCTGGATGTTGATTTTTCTGTTTGAGTGATAGATTTGTGTAGTGAAGTTTCTTGGAGTTGGATATGGTGGTTTGACGACCAGTTTATCTTTGTGTATGGTTTGGGCTAAGATTACCTCCAGGGTGGTTTGTGGGCATGGTTGGACCTGAATTATCTGACCCTGCCCCAAGGCCCCTCCTGCTCACCTCTTAGTCTGTTTGGGCCCCCCCCCCCCCACGCTGAGCTACCGGAGCAGGCACTAAAAACCAGCATCCAGGGCATTAGCTGATGAGTGGCCTTAGAGCTGCTCCCAGTATTTGTTATTATAATGTTTATCTTGCATGTGCTAATTAAAGGGCAAAGTTTTCTGTCAAATGTTCCATTCAGCAGTTGCTCTGGCCCTGAAAAATAAACAGGTCTGCATTCTTTCAACTACTCCAGCTAAAAACTTCAACAGTTCTCAAGAGGAACAGTTCACAACAGCTCAGTCAGAGTCACTATTGAACAGGAAGTTAGGCTGAAATGTCCACCCTGTAACACTTTCAGGAACAGTTCACAACAGCTCAGCCAGAGCCACTGTTGAACAGGAAATTGGGCTGAAATGTCCACCCTGTAACACTTCTTTCCAGGAACAGTTCACAACAGCTCAGCCAGAGCCACTGTTGAACAGGAAATTGGGCTGAAATTTCTGCCCTGTAACACTTCTTTCCAGGAACAGTTCACAACAGCTCAGCCAGATCCACTATTGAACAGGAAATTGGGCTGAAATGTCCACCCTGTAACACTTCCAGGAACAGTTCACAACAGCTCAGCCAGAGCCAAGTGCTATTGAACAGGAAGTTAGGCTGAAATGTCCACCCTGTAACACTTCCAGGAACAGTTCACAACAGCTCAGCCAGAGTCACTGTTGAACAGGAAGTTAGGCTGAAATGTCCACCCTGTAACACTTCCAGGAACAGTTCACAACAGCTCAGCCAGAGTACACTGTTGAACAGGAAATTGGGCTGAAATGTCTGCCCTGTAACACTTCCAGGAACAGTTCACAACAGCTCAGCCAGAGTCACTGTTGAACAGGAAGTTAGGCTGAAATGTCCACCCTGTAACACTTCCAGGAACAGTTCACAACAGCTCAGCCAGAGCCACTGTTGAACAGGAAGTTAGGCTGAAATGTCCACCCTGTGATGCTTCTAGGGTTAAACTCAATGCATTCTAAGCTGACGTCATTTAGGTCAAATTTAGAATAGTTGGGGTTAACTCATTCATGTTGCACAGCATCATATGATCCTACAAGCTGAACACAGTTGTTGATGACAAGTAGGTTTGTATGATGCTGTGCATTTGTATCATTTTCCTTGTTGTAAGGGTAGAAGATCAAATTCAGTGAACTAGACCTAATTTCATAGCTTTAGTACTTTTTGTAAATGAGCTCTAAAAAATATTTTCCTGCGATTCCAGGGATGAGACACTAACAATACTGGGTCTTGAATGAGTAACTTATGGTAACATAGCAAAGCAATAGAGTTGGTAGGTTGGCCTGAACTTTCTTCTTTCTTTTTTTAAAGGAGGAGTCAGATTAGATATTAACCAAACTATCTTTCACCTAAAACTTTTTAAAACAAGAATGTAAATAGTGAATTCCCTAAGTGTTCATAAGGCAGGGAAGATGGGACAGCACACAGTTCATTGTTTAACATCAATTTCTTTCTTTTCTTCTTTTTCTTTTTCTCTATAAGCAAAAGGTTTAGGGTCCACAAAAGGAGAAAAAAAGCATCAGTCAGGTAAATGTAACCATAACTATTTTTTCGGGGTGGGCCTTACATAAGTTTCCATACATCCTTCCCTTTCTGTAAACTATCTGCAATCTTGCCATGTCTTTTTTTTTTCCCTCCTTTCAACACATGCTAGAGTTTTGCTCTTTATGCATTTACAAGATGAAGTGACAGTCACAGTGCTTGGAAATATGGCAGAAACTAAACAAGCAAAAAATGCTATAAGGAAAGCACCAGAATCCTTTTCTTTTTAGTTTTCAGTGATGCTTTACAATGAAGATTAATCAGTTCAGTTCAGTGTTACTTAACTTCAGACTTTGCATTAAACGTTCAGTCAGTTCAGTTAGTCTCTTAACCCTGAGATGGGTTGTTGAGGCACCACTGATGACTTTCGGACAATCTTCCTCCATCGATCTCTATCCTCTGTGGCTTGCTGTGAGTCAGCAAAGGTCAAGCCTGTCCACTCTTTGATGTTGTCTTCCTACCTCTTTCTCTGCCTGCCTCTCCTTCTCCCACCTGGTACGGTACCTTGCAGGATGGTCTTGGCCAGCCCACTAGTACCTCTTGACACGTGACCACTTCAGCTTTCTGCTTTTCACGATTGAGAGCAGGTCTTTGTAATGTCCAAATGCTTTCCTGATCCTGTTGCTGACTTCCACATTCGTGACATGGTCACAAACAGTATCATATGTACTCAAATGCAGATTAGTTTCTGCCAGAGTAACACAACAAAAACCTACTGTCAGTATAAACAAAGGGATATGCAGTGACTTTAGTCACTGGACTGAAAATTACAGCATGTGAGACACATAACATTACATGCAGTACTTCTCACAAACAAGCTTGCTTGCAGTTAGTCATGAGAAATCAACTGCCCTGTAATATAATGTGGCTGGAGAAAAAATTGTTAAAAGTTACTGGTGTTCAAAGCAATGAAAATTACTGCAGAAGAAATATACAAGGTGTGTGGCTCATGTAGACTAAAGATAGTAAGAGCAATGAAAAAAAATCACTGCTGGTGAAAAACAGTATGAAGTGATGAAAACGTGTATCTATTTTTAGACTTAAGGGAAGGTTAAACTTGTCAAATAAACTCTTGGGTTACAATTATCAGTTTGATAATGAAGTTTATGATAAGGTATTTGTGGTACAGAATCTATATCATGATTTTTAAACAATATGGTTGGGTCATGTGACCAATATGGCCACCAAAATCTAAAAATAGATACATTATAGTTAGTTTAAAATAACTCAACAAGGCTGGCATATTTCTACATGAAATTTTATTTACAAGTGCACCACACATTGAGAATGATAATAAACCACAGATCTCAACAATTTTTTTTATAGAGTTATGCATTTCACAAATTCAGCATGCAATTTCACATAAAGAAACGGGTAAATTTGTAGTTAACCTTTGTAAAACAGAACATTAAATTGTTTCATACAATAAGTTTGGTTCATTTCAATTCTGAATGTATATCACATTTCTATGCAACGTTTGCAGGCAATTAAAGCAAAATTTGCCTTGCAATCTCTAACATCTGATGGAAAAATCACAAATTTTGAAAAACACTCTTGAACTGCATGCACTGGTACCTCCCTCATCAACTGGTTGATTTGATTTCAGATTTGATGTATGAAAAATGCTCAATCACCACCTCCATGTTGGTATGATTCATCCCCTTTCCCAGCAGCAGCAGCAGCAGCAGCAGCAGCAGCAGCCCTTCTTTCCTTCCTCTTTCGTCTTTGATATGAATGCTTAAATTTATACATATTTCATTAGGCTGTTATTTTCAGACCCTCATGAAGGAGACTGCATTTTTAAAAGCTGATTTGGTCTAGTATGAACTTTGATCTTTTGAGTTATAGTAGATAGTTGGCTACAGATCAGTCTTATTTCAAGAAAACTCATTTTGAGTTATTAGGATGAAAAATGATGTTTTTGGAAGTTGAACCTTTCCAACACATACATGCATGGACACAAAAGACAGCTCTGGCTGTAGACAAAAGGGAGGTCAAGGGCCGCTGCTAGATGGCTGCTTTCATACGTGAATCATGATGCATTCCGCAGCGGCGTGTTTAGTCTTTTTTGAACATAAGAACTAAGGAAGGATCACAGAAATGCAGAGAATGCATAAGCCAGATATCATCTAGCAGCTTCGTACCTCCTACCTGCACTTGTAGCAGCTCTGGCTTATATGCAGTGGGCTGCAAAATACAGTGGCAGCTTGGGTTAGCAAGATTTGCACTTTAGTCTTACTTTGGTGCATGTCAATTCTGTGCTATTTATATTTCAGACTGAAGGGAACAGCTGGTTTGAAGAGATCTCATTCAGTTTTGTTGTGTATTATTTGAAAGTGATAGATTGTTGCAAAAGCTGTAATTAGCTGCACCAACAAAACCTCTAAGTAGTCAAGTCTCCATCAGGCACTCTGTGGTGGGGGGAGGGAAGGGGAAGGAAAGGGTGGGGGAGGCGGTGTATAAATAGGTGCTGTGGGTGAGCCAGCCTTGGCGCCTCTCAGTGCTGCCTGTCTGCCTGCTGCTCACCTTTCCCTGAAACCCCCTCCATCACATAGCTCTATGCAACCCCCATCAAGTAGCTGTAGAGCTGCAAGGGCTTGGCAGCATGCCTCCTTGTCAATGATTCTCTCTCCCTCCCTCTCTCTCTCTCTCTCTCTCTCTCTCTCTCTCTCTCTCTCTCTCTCTCTCTCTCTCTCAATGCACCTTTCTGTCTTCCATTTGACTCTCTATCTGTCTGTGTGTCTGTCTGTCTGTCTGTCTGTCTGTCTGTCTGTCTGTCTATCTCTCTCTTGTCCCCCCCCCCCTCTCTCTCTCTCTCTCTCTCTCTCTCTCTCTCTCTCTCTCTTCTCTTTCTCTCTCTCCAGAATAGTCAATATATTTGTAATCCCAGTTTTCTCCTAGCCCAGGGATAGAACCATGACACTCTGCCTCAAACATCTTCAAACCCCAAAACATGCTTGCCTATCTCTCCAGAATAGTCGTTTTCTTTGTTCACAAAATAAATAACTCCAACCTGGTATTGTCAAAATGACTAGTCTTGATGTCTTCCTACTTCTCTGTTGATTCCTTCTCACTCTATGTCTGTTGCTGATGCAGGCAGAAAAGAGCTGCAGTGGAAGATGGAGACCAAGAAAACGGAGGTGGTGATGCGCCAGCAAATGGCTGCAAAAATCAGACTTTGAATGAGATGGACTCTGAATACTTCAGGTAAGTGGTAATCCATGAATACAATGTACAGGTGGTGAAGCTTTTTTGCAAATAGTATTTTTTTTTTATAAATAGTTTTTTTAATCTTTATTTGTGACCCTCCACCATGGAATGAGTCGCTTTGTCCCCCTGGGCCATTTTCAGTTTTTTACTCTGTCTGAAAGTATTTTAAATGGCAATCACAATGGTGAAAACCGTTTGAAAATCGGACAATTAGTCTCCGAGTTACAGGTATTTGAATATACCCACCCTCGGAAATGTGTTTCTGAGAAAATTTGAAATAAAAGTTTTGAAACTTCAGCACAACAGTTTCCTTAGCAACCATGCATGCATTTCTTTGAAATTTGGCACAGTCATACAACATAACATAAACAACTAACACACAAATTTTCAGTTTGAAACATAAAGTAGTTTATTGTCAACATAGAGGGGTGACAGGTAGTTAAGAAGTGTTGATTTTTGCAAGATTGCTTTGCCAAAATCGGACGGGTAGTGCTTTATTAAACACATTTTTACTAACTTTGGAAGTGAATTTTACTAAAATATTTACAGAAACTTGTAGATAAAGGATTACTGAACCAGAAACAACCAAAAACTCAAAATCGACAACCCACACCCCTTGTACCTATTTCCAGTGCTAGCGCCGAATGGTTCCAGGGACAAAGCGTCTCATTCTGTGGTGAAGGGACACATTTGGTCCAAATTACAGCGACAACAATGATACAGAAAATTCACTCTCACATCACAATTTTAACACTTTCTTATTTCAAAATATAACACCAGACAAAGACCAACATTAGGGGGAATGGGGTAGATGGGCATAAGGGGAATAAATAAAAGGGGGAGGAGGAGATTAAAAAATTACAGGTGTCTGAGCCACCATGTCTTCAACAAAGTGAGACCGGCACAAAGGATTTTAAAGTTTCTTCTTACAGATCTCTGAAGTCTGGCTGAATTGTGAACAAAAATTTTCAATAAGTATAGTTGTATAAATGGTATCAAATCAGGCATGTTTGTTTTTTTTCTCTCACTGCCTACAGTAATGAATGGGTCTTCTTGTCAGTGTTGATACATGATTCTCCAAAGCACCAAACAATAGATGGTGTTGCTTGGCCACCCAATATTCAGCTGAATTCCTTGAGAGCTGAGCTTTCAGAATCTATGTCACTACTCCAGCATTATACATCAGCATATTTATATATGTATCTTAACATTGTTCCTCCACTCTTTTACAGTTGTCAAATAATTGTGTAAACTTGTAAGAAAACTGTGTGTGGGAATTTTGGTAGTTGAAGCTTGTTGTCAAATAGGAATATGCAAAAATTCAATTTGTGCAGTGTGCTGTGAATATTGTTTGCTGTGGGTTTTTGTAATCTGAGCCTTTTAGCAGTCCTCACCTGCTGCATCAGGATGCTCATGTTAGACTTGTTCAGGAGTACAAAGCGCTGCATGAGCGCTTCATGTTGGCAATTGAGCGCTCTTTGCCTCTCATGAACACCTACAGATGTAGTGCAGCCTTCACTTGTTAAAAGGGAGGTAAATCTTCTGCGCTGCTTGTTGTGTTGCTAGACACTAAGAAAGTGTTTTCTTTGCCACATACATCGTTTATGCACATTTAAATGTATTCTGCATGAATAAAGTCCACTACTGTGTCATCCTTACTTGCCATTACTCGCGCATACAGAGCGCTTGGGGCAAATAAAGCCCGTTTGAGTCCCAAAATGATATGTTTCTGAGGATTATTTTATGCATCGACGGCCAGTGCAGGATCAAAGACGCCATTTTGAAAAGCATGTGAATCACCTCTGATCTGTAATGCACAGCGTTGCACAGCGCTGAGTGAATCACGCCCCATAAATGCTGTTCAGGAGTGAAACGTGCAGTGCTTCACAGCGCTGCACCTCCTGAACAAGCCTGTTGTCTTTGCCTGCTGTGTGCACCCTGTACACATGCATGCACACTTATACACATATGCACACACACACACACATACACACGATGGAAACATACACACTCACACATGCATACACATATACACATATGCACACGCACACACATACACACGCATGCACATACACACTCACACATGCATACAAATACATTAATGTGCCTATCCATACACACACACAGGCACACACACACAAGCATGCTCACAGACAAGGACATGCATATACACACATGTACATACACAGATGCACACATGTACACACCTGTGATATCAGTTGTGTTTTAGTTTTATTTCAAGTTGTCAAATACATCAAAGGCTGTAGATTGAGTCTAGGGCTGTAGCATGTGCTGTGATGTCTGTTTCAGTTACTATGCCGACATGGAGGCGCATGAAGGAATGCTGGCAGATGCTATCAGGACCCATGCATACAGGTAGCTTTGATGGGCTCTCATTCCACTGGTCTTCTGGGAACTGCAGCTTTGATGGGCTCTCTGTCCACAGCTCTTCTGGGAACTGCAGCTTTGATGGGCTCTCTGTCCACAGCTTTTCTGGGAACTGCAGCTTTGATGGGCTCTCTGTCCACAGCTCCTCTGGGAACTGCAGCTTTGATGGGCTCTCTGTCCACAGCTCCTCTGGGAACTTCGGTTTTGACTGGGTAGTTGTGCAAATCCTTACCACTTGCAAGCAATGGGCTTCCATCAGTCCCAGGCAGGGGATTACATCACTGCTGATCTGGAGTGGTGTCTCATGATAGCAGGGTCCAGTGTGTGAGTAGCAGTCATCATCACCAATGCAGGCATGTCTACCCCTGCCTTCATACAGTTATTCCTCTCCCCTGGTCACGGCATCAGTCTTCTGTAGTGTTAATAATAAGAAACCAGTAAAACTGTTGATGTAATTGTTGAATTGTCATCACCCAAGTCATTGTCTGATCACTAATTAATAAACTTGAGAGAGTTAAGAGTAGATCTATCAATAGGTCTATATGAATAGTCATTTTCAGCAGGAAAAAAGTTGGCATAAGCGGCTACTTTTGCTCTCTGTCAGTCTGTCTTTCCTTCCTTCTTTCTATCTTTTCTCCCTCTTTTCTTTCTTTTTGGGTTCTTTTATTTCCTCCCTCTCTCTCTCTCTCTCTCTCTCTCTCTCTCTCTCTCTCTCTCTCTCTCTCTCTCTCTCTCTCTCATGTATTTCCCTTGAAAAATAAAGTTTAATCAATCAATCAATCTCTCTCTCTCTCTCTCTCCATTTTATCTGTCCTGACTGTGCTTCTGTTTGAGCAGGTCAGCCATCCTGAAGAATTACCCCGAGTTCTACAAAAAAGTGGTAATGGATGTTGGGTCAGGCACTGGCATTCTCAGTGTCTTCTGCTGCCAAGCTGGAGCCAGGCAAGGTAAGGATGGTTTGAAAAGTCTGTGTGAGAAAAATGAAAGTCCAGTAGAAGATCTTTAGGGCAGAAATGGCCCTACACTGTAATTCTCTGCAAATTCTAGTCCTTCCAAGAATTCTATCAGTTGTTTCCTTCCTACTGCCCCAGTCTCCAGTCCAAGAATTGATGTATGCTTTGGCACGTGAAAGTTAGTGTCTATGCATATTGTCTTTCTCCTCACTAGAACCAAAGATCATATAGGGTCTTTGCTAGAACTAGAAGTGAAGACAGTAAGGGCAGCGAAACCATTTAGTCACATGATTGTGCTTCCTGAGAAAGCAATATGTTTCCTTTATCTCTGCCAGAAACACAGTCATTGAAAGAAACTTATGTTGATTTTACACATTTGTTGAAAGCAATATCCATTCATTGAATGACACAGAGAAGTGTGTGAAATCTTGCTTTGAGCCCTGTTTCAATATACGGCAACTGCCATGGTTGAACTTGATGGAAATGTAAAGATGCATGGATTCTCGCTAATGATTTACTGTGTAGAAATTTGCTTCTTGTTTCAGTGTATGCGGTGGAGGCCAGCTCCATGGGTCCAGAAATCAGCAAGGTGGCAGCAGAGAATGGCTACGCAGACCGCATCTCTGTCATCAACAGCAGGCTTGAGGTACGTCCAGTAGAAAAGTAAAAGCAGTATCTGCAGAAGCAACCAAAGCATACTGGTACATGTATATATGATGCATTGATTCTTTCTTAATAGGGGAGTGAGCTGGAATCCAATGAAAATACTTCCAATAGACCAGATATATTGCTAGTACCTGGCTGTCATGTCGTGTATTTGTCTGTTTGCTTGTTTTATTTGTTGTCATGTGCTTGATGAAGATGCATCAGTTTACCATTTGCTCTTGACCAAGTAGTGCAGTGGAAGGGTTAGAAATGCATTGGGATGAGATGTCACATAAGAACTTATCCCTTCTTTTTTTATACCTACATACAGGACATTGAGGAGCTGCCAGAAAAGGTGGATGTCATAGTCAGTGAGTGGATGGTAAGTTGAAATCACAAAACCCTCCTCAGTCTGGCTGTACTGGAGCTTGATCACTGAAGTTCTCATCTCCGTTTCTGAAGTAGTCCTTTGAGCCTCCAGCATATCAGTGATAGAGAAAATACCTCGCAAAACTGACTAGTTGTGTTTTATAGGTTTTTTCCTGTTTTATCCATTCATTATAACTATTAGTAAATTTACATTCATCTGTTTATTGTTAACTACTTTACTCATATAAGTGTATTTGTTTTTGTTTTGTTTTTTTTGGGGGGGTTCTTCTTTTTTTAAAATATATTAACCTTGACATTTTATCATTTTATCATTTGGTTGTTGCAAGCAGAGGAGTTTTTGTTCCTTTGAAGTGGGAGATAGCAGTAAGATTGGCAATCTGAAGTCCGGTTCTCTTGTGCTCTGGAATAAAGTTCTCACTGCCTGAATAGTCAAAAGTGTATCTTGCTCACTGCCACATTGAAAATGCTTCATTAGACACGTGTAGAGTTTCATTTGACTTCATGCTGTGATGTGATGTGTGCATGATACATACACTGTTGCCTGCAACTATGTGAAATCCTCTTATCGCCAGGGCCGCAACTTGCTGTATGAAAGCATGCTGCCCTCTGTCCTGACCGCCCGTGACAGGTTCTTGAAGAAGGCAAGTGCTGTGTAGAGCTCTCTCTCTAGAAGCCTGGTTCCTACAAGGACATCAGATGTACTCCTATTCCTTTACCCTCCTCCTCCTCCTCCTCCTCCTCCTCCTCCTCCTCCTCCTCCTCCTCCTCCTCCTCCTCCTCCTCCTCCTCCTCCTCCTCCTCCTCCTCCTCCTCCTCCTCCTCCCCTCTCCCCTCCCCATCCCCCTCCCCCTCCTCCCCCCCCCGCTCCTCCTCATCCTCACCTCACCTCCCCTCCCCCTACCCCTCCCCCACCCGCCTCCTCTTCCTCCTCTCCTCCTCCTCTAACTCCTCTTCCTCCTCTAACTCCTCTTCCTCCAACTCCTCCAACTCCAACTCCTCCAACTCCAACTCCTCCTCCTCCTCCAACTCCAACTCCTCCAACTCCAACTCCTCCTCCTCCTCCTCCAATTCCTCTTCCTCCCCCTCCAATTCCTCCTCCTCCTCCTCCTCCTCCTCCTCCTCCTCCTCCTCCTCATTCCCTCCAACTCTCTCCTCCTCCTCCTCCTCCTCCTCCTCCTCCTCCTCCTCCTCCTCCTCCTCCTCCTCCTCCTCCAACTCCTCCAACTCCTCCTCCTCCAACTCCTCCTCCTCCCCCTCCAATTCCTCCTCCTCCCCCTCCAATTCCTCCTCCTCCTCCTCCAACTCCTCCTCCTCCTCTCCTTCTCCTCCAACTCCTCTTTTTCCTTTTCCCCTTTTCCTTCTTCTCCTTCTCTTTTTGTTGTTTTGCACCAACACCTTCCTCTGCCTTCTTCTTTTTCTCTCCCATCCTTTTTCTTCCTCATTCTTTTCTTGCTCAGAAGGCAAACAAGCAAACAAAGTAATAAAAAATGTTAATCTTAATGTTGATATTTGTGGGAGTTGAAGTGACAGGTAGTAAGTCAAACCGTAGTGTGCTGTGGACACTAGCAGGGCCCAGTAAGATACCTACTACACTGCTGGTCTCCCATTCTATTTGCACCTCTCATCTGTTGTCTCAGCTATCTTCAGTTCAGTGAGGAAATCTGAGGCTAAAAAGTATGGTGCTACATAAAACCTGCTGAGAATATGTGAAAATCAAGTATTCAGGTTCATATCCGTAAGGCTCTTTCTTCATTTTGTGTCTGCTCAGCATTTTTCGAGTATGGGCATACTGCCCTCACTCCGCGCATAAAATATTTTGCCAGTTTTTTTCTGAATTTATCATCCTTGCTTTCTTCTCTGCCAGTACAAATTGCATGATAACACACTTGTGAAATGTATGTGCCCTTCCCCACCCTCCAGCCCACCACTGCTGCTTCCCCTCTTGGTTGTGAGTGCCTGTAGTCACCCCTGCCGGTGTGGATTGCATGATAACACACTTGTGAAATCTACGTGCCCTTCCCCACCCTCCAGCCCACCACTGCTGCTTCCCCTCTTGGTTGTGAGTGCCTGTAGTCACCCCTGCCGGTGTGGATTGTATGCCGAAAGGCTTGTGAAGGGGATTTTCCAGCTCCCCACCCACCCCATGCCTCCCACTCGCACTCCACCACCACTCCCCAAGTTGTCACTGAAAATTGACCCAATGTACTGAAAGTCATCATCTGGAGGACTTGCTTCAAGATTGCTCAGATGGGATTTGGGTATTTGCTCTGAGTTACTGAGGACTTCCATAGCTTTTCAGTTGGTTTGGAAGCAGCTTGCAAAATTTTGTGAAACCAGAGCCCTCTGCCTTTTTGCTCAACATGACAGGTAATCAAAAGATTCAGTAGAAGAACAAAAAACAAAAGCAACAACAAACTCCCCTTTCCACCTCTCCACCCCCAAAAAAACCACAACAAACACACACACACACACACACACACACACACACACACACACATACATGCACACACACACACACAGGCATGCACGCACACATGCATGCACACACACACAAACACACACACACAAACCAATTTGCTGTGTGATTTGACTCTTAAGGTTTTTTTTAATCGTTTTGGCACTATTTTCAGTCACAGTGCACTGGTTGCCAAGTGTAAAGTTGTGCAAGTCATGGCTTCAAATAATCACATCACCAAGGACTGCAACAGACGTCAAAATCACCCTTGCTGGATGAAGGCATTCACATCTTGCAGAGGACAGCAGAAAGTTGATGTCCGTAGTTTGACATCCCCTGACCGATTTGTCTTCACTTTGCAGGGAGGCCTTCTGTTCCCCAACAAAGCCAGACTTTACATGGCACCATTCACAGATGAAGAGTACGACAAGAGGTGGGAATTCCCTGTTGCAGTCACAAGGGCCTGGGCTAGGGTTTTATGTCAGAGGGAAATAAGATTTACTGACATATCTGCTGAGTAAGGTTTACTACTTTCACTTTTTGGGGTTCACTATTCTGAGAGTGTTTTGTGTTTGCAGGTGCGTGCGTGTGTGTGTGCATCTGTGTGTATGCGTGTGTGTGCGCATGTGTGTGTGCACATGTGTGTGCATGTGTGTGTGCATGTGTGTATGTGTATGCATGCATCCATCCATCCATATGTGTGTGAGTGTGCACACATGCATGCATTGTGCAAGCTTGGACATGTGAGTTTTTCACTTCACAAGCTCGTTTGTAGTGTTATTCGTTAACAGTCAAGTTTGTGGTTTACAGCATACAGCAGTTAATGAATCAACGCATTAAAGGATTGAGGAGGGTGGAAGTTTAGAGTCCAGTCATGTCAGTGCATTGAAAGACACTTAAAAGATTTAAATGAATGAACGTTTGTTGCAGAATAGAGGGGTGGAAGCAGACAACAGGCCAGTACAAAGTATCCATGGACTGTCTGCTGCCTCGGCTCAGGAAACACATAGCCCGTAAGTCGAATTTCGTGCTCTCTTCACACAAAGCAGTTCAGTACAACAGTGAACTTACTCCAACCATCTTCAAACAATTAATTGTTGCCTGGAAGTAGAATGTATCTCTTCACAGACATGTGACTTTTGTGTGTGTGTGTGAGATTAATGTTCTTCAGGACACTAGCATGTACCATGACTTCTGGCATTTTGGGTTAATCGGAGTATTAGACACACCCTTGATAGAACTGTTCAGAAAAGAAAAGGATGTAGCTGGGGGTTATCTGGAGGCTAGAGGCTGTATGGGAATGGCAGCAAGGGGTAGAGATAGGCAGTATGGGACATTACGTGTTGATACAAGTTTGATGATGGATGACCCTTTGAATTTGTAGTGTTGAGGTATTGGCAAATTGTTTCAGTGGACAGTAAAGCAGTCTGGAGTTGGTTGCACAGGTACGGTTGATGAAAGATGATTCTGTACAGGTGAGGTGATTGCCAAACCACTGCTGCCAGAAGACATTATTGCCAAGGAGCTGGAACTGATGTCTATTGACCTGGACACCGCGACTGTGGAGGAAACCCTGGAAGTCAAGGTGGGACACTCTTCCAGTGCAAGTCAATGGGGAAGTTTGGTGTTCCTTTGAAAGAATGAGTGGTGTGAATGCCTTCTTATCAGGTTTTACTTGCAGTCACTTAATGTTTTGTGTGCAAGAGATTCAAAAGAGAAAGTGCTATGATTGCATATATGAGCATCAGTAAGAAATACTCATTATGAAGGGAGAGAGAATATATCCCAGTGTGAAATGTTGCTTTTCCATATTGCAAACAAAAGGATCATGGGTAGAACTAGTATGGAATGCACTGTTATACCATCATATCTCTCTCTCTCTCTCTCTCTCTCTCTCTCTCTCTCTCTCTCTCTCTCTCTCTCTCTCTCTCTCTCTCTCTCTCTCTCTCTCTCTCTCCCTCCCTCCCTCCCTCCCTCCCTCCCTCCCTCCCTCCCTCCCTCCCTCCCTTTTTGACTCACATGCAAAGCAAAAGTGAGTCTATGTACTCACCCGTGTCGTCCAGGCAGGCGTCCGGGCGTCCGTAAAAAAAACTTTAACGTTTGACTTTTCTCGGACACTATTAAATCTATCAACACCAAATGTGGCATGATGGTGTATGATGACAAGGCCTCAAAAAACATACACAGTGACTCGACCTTGCTTCAAGGTCAAGGTCGCAGGGGCCATTAATGTTGTCTAAAAAACAGCCATTTTTCACATTTTCCCAATTTTCTCTGATGTTTTTGACATTGGATGCCTGACCTATATTTGGTATATAGGGCAAAATAAGCTCTATCTTTTGATACCAGTTTGGTTGACCTTGCTTCAAGGTCAAGGTCACAGGAGCTCTTCAAAATTGGATTGTATACATATTGTGAAGTGACCTTGACCCTGAACTATGAAAAATAACTGTTTCAAACTTCATAATTGTGTGGGGCACATGTCATACTTTCATCATGAGCCACATTTGGTCACATATCATCAAGGTCAAGGTCACTTTGACCTGTATGAAATGTGACCAAATTGGTCAGTAAACAAGGTCATTCATTTCAGTATTTTGTGGCTGAGTTGAGTTGAATTGAGTTGCACAACCTCTGTACATAGTTCACAACACAACCTCTGAACATAGTTCACAACACCTCTGTACATAGTTCACAACACAACCTCTCAGCATGTGAGTCGTGTGGGCTTTGCCCTTCTTGTTTCAATTGTTTTGCCTAGCATGATGTGTCTGCCTCATGGTACTGCATTGGGCTGAAATCTTGTTGGCAGAGTTCCTTCAGCTTCCAGTGCTTTGGTCACAACCTTGTCCATGGCTTTGCCACCTGGTTCACCGTGGACTTTCCAGGCGGAAGTTCCCTCAACACTTCGCCCTTCCATGAGTAAGCTGACTCTCCAGTAAGAGTATGGGTCTGTGGAAGATCTTTCGTGTCCACTTTGGACTGAAATGGCGTCCTGCTGCTTTGAACCATGGCCACCTGTGCTTTCCCTTTCCCTTTTTTCTCACCTGCAATGCCTTGATTACAATTTTACCTATGTGTAGGTTTTCTAGGCCAGGTTTCCTATTTCTCAGGATCAAATTGACAGTGTGTCTTCATCGGCCTTGCAATGGGCATCTACGGTATTATTTCACTCCCTTGACTATGGTTCACCTTTCTCTTAACATGTATTAAAAAGATCAAGAGAATTAAACAACATTAATATCAATGTAGGCACCTGGAAGCTTTTGATTTTGCCAGTTTGACCATGGCTGCACCAGTACTTCTTGGCTACATACATCTGTGTTGACGGACTTGGCATGTCGGCTACATCTTCTAACAGTAACCATCTGTATCTTCATTGTCAGGTGAATCAGCCAGTGGTTATTTATTACCATAAACAATCCTATGATAATCACTAATGTCAGTATTGTCCAAATTTTCTGAGCAGATAAGGGGGACATTCTTTGCTAGCAGAGCATTTAGCATACAAAAAACTCAAACAAGTGCCAAGTTTCAATACAGCATTAAAACAGATTAAAACTTCTCTCAGATCTAAACAAAGTCAGGCTCCATTTCCAAGGAAGTGCTATCAGTCATGTGACAGTAGATCATGTCACACATGTGGTTTGTTTTTTTCTTTCTTCAAAAATGAGTATTTTTTGGTTGCATTCTTTATGGGTATAGCTGTTTTTGTCATTTATCCTAATGCAGACATCATTGTTACCAGCAGTGTTGTAATAGCCATGACAGTATTGTTGTAATAGTCATGACAGCAGTGTCGTAATAGTCATGACAATAATCATCATTGTCACGGTCACCATCATTGCTACCACAATCATGTGTCAGTGTGTGTGAGGAAACTGGAGTGGACCTGATGCATGTTGCATAAGGCAAGCATCCCAGGATGCACTGCCACACAAAGTTTTAGAGGTAATGGAAAGTAGGTCAGAGCGCCCCGGGCTGCTCAATTTATACAGTGTGCGGCTGGAGTGGGTTTGATGCCAGGGGATGAAGCCCCAGGCTCACCTGAAATGGTGGTCTGTTCACAGACAGACACACTGGAATCAGACCGAGTTCTACCTGGAGAAGCCCTTCCATGTCCAACAGGACACCAGGATACAGGGATGTGTGAGGATGGCTCCCAACAAGGAAAAAAGCAGGTACTGTGACGAGTGATGCAGGTCTTGCTGTTTTGAATCTTCTGTGTGCGTCTTTTTAGCTGTGCTTCCATTCATGATGGATGCTTGGAGGTGGGGGGAATTGTTGCCAGTTCCATGAAATTGTTCTTTTCCTCTCCAAATGTTTTTTGGGAAGAATGTCAGAAATAACAGCATGCTTTTATGGGCCTACTAGTTGACTTGGAATCATCATACAGCAAGAAAATGGTTACATGTAGATGTCCTCAAAAGCTTTTAAAGGAATTAAGGTAATGTTTCCATATGTGGTACTGCAATGTTTTGGGAGAAACAATAAGCCTTTCTTTGATCAAGAAATACTTTTGTTTCTCTTTTTCAGATACTTAGATGTGGAGCTGTCCTACCATGTTGATGACGAACCCAGCATAGAACAGAAGTATGTAATGACGTAGGCACTCATGGCGAGTGTTACTCCACACTGGGTTCCTGCAAAGACGTGTGATCCCATTATGATGGCAAGGAACATGGGAAGGCCATGTCAGTGCTGTCTGCAAGGAAACTGGGCTGGACGTCACCTGGGCAGAAGTGTTGGCAGTTTCCTCTAAATGAGTGCATGTTTGTTGAAGGCTGATTGTCACTGAGACTTGTTTGTTTGAGAAATAGTGTCCTTAGGTGGAATTCCAGGACTGGGAAATGTTGACAGCATTCTCCTCCACCACAGCCTGTTGTGCTTTCTCCCGCCTGCCCATCCCTGTGAGGACAGCATTAGGTGGGCTTTTTAACTGGGAACTTTGCACATGTGATAACAATTGACTCACTTGCCCTGCCTGCAAGTTGGATCAATACACCACCCAGTGATGCCTGTATGATGTATTTGTGAATACCTCTCTGGAGAAGGCAGCATTTTGGTTAGAAAATTAATCATGAACCATCACTGATGTTGACATGTGTATCACCAAATGGGATAATTCTGAGGGAATCGAGATATGCAAGGGCTGAAAATGAAGAGGCTACTGCCTACACAGAATGACTATTTTAATGCTGACCCAAGATTAATTTTTTATTGACAAAGGGGAAGATATTTCATTTTATGGATCAGTGAAGTAATGCCTTGGAATTACCAGGAAACTTCTGCAACCATAACTTGTCCTGCAGCTGATTTCTGTGTGGATGTGACCCCAAGACAGCCAGCAGCCTGTGTGTGCAGCTGATTTCTGTGTGGATGTGACCTCAAGACAGCCAGCAGCCTGTGTGTGCAGCTGATTTCTGTGTGGATGTGACCCCAAGACAGCCAGCAGCCTGTGTGTGCAGCTGGTTTCTGTGTGGATGTGACCTCAAGACAGCCAGCAGCCTGTGTGTGCAGCTGGTTTCTGTGTGGATGTGACCTCAAGACAGGCAGCAGCCTGTGTGTGCAGCTGATTTCTGTGTGGATGTGACCTCAAGACAGCCAGCAGCCTGTGTGTGCAGCTGATTTCTGTGTGGATGTGACCTCAAGACAGGCAGAAGCTTGTGTGTGCAGCTGCTGAACTCCACATGGAGCTTCAGATGCCAGTTCTGAGCTGATGCTTTTCTGCCAGCTCCAGGATGGTGATGTGCCTGCAGTCTCACGATGGTACAGAACTGGCCATCACAGGGAAGCTGTCCTGCGCTCCTTGCCCCACAGTGTGGAAGGGCCTGATGCCTTGAAGGCCTGTACTGTCTTGCTGCCTTGCTCTCCTCCATCCACTTCATGGAAAAACTGGACTCTGTCCATTACCACACTGACAGGTTCAGTAACAAATCACTCGCCATTTTGATAGTTTTCTATTTGGTCTTTATTGAAAGTGCAAAGCAGGCAAAAGGAAAGTAGCTGACTGCAAGTGAGCATCTACCATGGACTGCTCAAAAAGTATTTTGTGCAAATGCTCATCAAAATGCTATGCTTGTTTGCTCTGCCTAAACCAATAAAACATTTTAAAGATTTCACTTTATCAACACACAGTTTTTTATTTCCCAGTAAATTCATTATATTTTAAGGAGAAACATGGTAGTCAAATAGGCACAATTTTACCCTTTTCCTTTAATTAAAAAACAGCATGAGTACATTTCAAGTTATAGTGCATTTTTGTGTGTTTTTAAAGCTAAAAAGAAACTGTTCAACATTCGATTATGAAAATTAAGTGTATGTAGGATTCAGTTTTGCCAAACGTCAAAATGCACAAAATCCACCCTCTATCACCTTTGTCAGCCTCAACTGCGTTTTTTGCTGTGTGAGAGTTAAGACTCAGTTCGTGAAAGCGGGTCACATATAAGTTCCAACTACATGAAATAAAAATCACCTTCTAGGAGTGATTGAAAATTTGAAAAATCCCCATGGCTTCATCAGATCACCTCATCTCAGCTGTTGAGCTTAGAATCAGCCAGCAACAAATTAGAAAAACCCAAGCAAAAAAAGGAATGCGAGACTTCTTTGCCACAAAACAAGGATTGCAGCACCATTTGAAAATGTTATGCTAATTTTCATGAAACCACAAAACTATAACTTTAAAGTGATGCTAGAATAATAAAAATTTGATAATTCTAAATAAAGTTGGATTGTTGGTGACTAACCCCCAAATCAGTTGTTTTAAGAAAATGGCCGTTGAAGTTGACAGAGGCAGTGAGTAAAAAAATCCTCAGCATGGTCTATAGAGTCATTTACAACATTAAATGATGGGTGGACAGATCAAGCCTAGAAAAGACTGACAATGTGGGAATTACATAATATGTACCAGTTCAGATGCCTCGGCAGATCAATCCGCACAGAATCGGTGCTTTTCAAACAACAAGTGAAGGTGAGCACTTCTCTGACACTGAATCAGACTGCTTTCTGGCTGTAATCACCTCCACCAAGAACAAGAAGGTTATATTTTTACCCCAGTTCGTTCATTATACAGCAATATAACTCAAACAGTTCAAAACAGGTTCTGATTAAATTTGGCGCAAGGTTGTGGTTTCTCCCAAGGAACAATCCAGTAGAATTTGAAGGTTATCTATTCTCGTTTTGGAATTACAACTATAAGCAGAAATTGTATCTCCTAGTGGTCAGCCTAGCCTAGCACAGCACTGTAGTGGCAAGGTGGCCTATTTTTAGCATCACCCTAGCCCAGCACAAGATCGAGAGGGCAAGCCAGGGAGTTTGAATGTTGTCTGCTACAGTCACCACTTGCGATGTTAAGCTTGTTTGGTGGAGGTTGGCACTCTCCAGGTGCTCTCTAGTTGTGATTGAAACTCTTGGAGATGCAAGAAAATGGTCCCAGAAGCCAGAAATGGCTAAAGCTCAATTTTGACCAAAATCACGTTAGAAACTTTACTTGCATTTTCTGTCATTTTGTTCCAGCAACCTAATGTACCTTTTACTGGATCACATCACAATTCCAATGAATGGAATCCTCACATCTCCCATAAACTTGAAATTGACAATATTGATGCCCTTTCTGCACTCTATAAATAATGTGCTGCCAGTGAGGTGAGAAATGAATCAGCTTGATTTTTCATATATTTCTAATTAAGCTGACAGGTTTGCTTGCATGAATATCACACTGCAAACTTATTTGACCTCTACAGACATATAAAACCAAGCAGGGAAATAAAGTCATAAATGGTAACCTTGCACATATAGTTCAGCAAATGGTGCCTCATGTCATTTGTAATACTCAGTGTTGGTATTCTTACATCATTTACACCATTACTGTAAGTTGCCTGTGAAAACATCTGCCTTCATATCCAGAGCTCAAAGCTGTTGTTACAAACCAAACAGGCATCCTGCTAAAACCATGAGTTCAACATCAAGCCTCCATCGACTACAGTTCCAGCCACAGCCATTCCTCCACCACACCCCAGTAATGTGTGACTGCATGAGAAATGAAGCTGAAGTACGAAACACTTTTAGAGAAAACACAGTCAAGTCATTGGTGCACTATGTTGCATATACATTTTCATGAGCTTTACATTACTAACAAAATTAAGATTTCCTCTATTCACTTCGTTTTTATTTTTTAGATATGCCTGAAAGATTCAATGATATTGTGGTTGAAACATCACCTTTTGTCATTTTTCATATTTAGCCTTGTTTTCTCATGCTTGGTCACATATATAGCTCAGCCCTGGTTTTTGCAGACCAACTTTACAAAATACCGTGCATTTCATCTCCAGGACACAGAGAGAAAGACTGACCTTCCCACTGTGATCCAAGTCCCGCTTTTTCTTTTTTAAACTGCTGCTGAGACTACATGTACTTTGTATGTTGGTACTTGACATTCTGTCATTGGTATTCTCTGAGTGAGATGCACAAACATTAATAATCTTATTTCCTATACTTGTAGTTAAGCTTGTAACTTGTAATGTTGCAAATGCATGTATATCTCTAATGTACACAAACTAAACGCCAAAGCAGGATATGATTCTCATTGAGCAGATACTATAACAGCCTTTCAAAAAAAAGTGTACTAGTATATCCATATGTGAGTGCATGTGTGTGTATGTGTCCTTGTATTGGTGCACAATGCTTACTTAAGCCAATATAACTGAGAATGTTACCAAAATCAAAAGAAGTCTTTGAAACAAAAATATATTAAAGCCCAAGAAACCGATTTCTGTTCTGATTTGAAAAATAATGCATATTTTTCAATTCACTGCATTAGTAACATAATTTTCAATTACAGATTATCACAAAATGATTACATATTAATAATATGATCAGTCTACAGTGCTAAGTCAAGCTGTATGCAGTGTTTCATGCTGCACAAAGCTGGAAGCTACACAGAAATCCAAAGTGGACACCAATTAACATGCCCACATTGACGCTGGCAAACGATTTTCTGTATCATCTGATAACAGCAAGGCACAGTCCAGGGAAACAAGGCAATCATGATGGCATTTGGTTTTGTTCAATACAAACGCCAGTGTAGTTTGACAGAGGTATGAAGTGTCAAGGTTTCCATTTGAATGTAAACAGACTTCAGGAGAAATTCATGCAGGTCTGGACAGTCAAGTTTGGCTACACACCAAAACAGTACAAGCAATGGAGCCACTCTGGTAGCAAGAAGCACATGTGCCATACTGTAGTAGGGGATCATTAGCCACCTTTTGAGCATGTCTCATTAACGCTAACCTGGCAGGAATACACTAGTTCTTCACAAAGCTTCCCTGTTAATAGTTATTAACTTGACACTGTTAACATGCAAACTGACTTGCCTGTACAGAAGAGAACTTTTCTAGGCCAAGATTATTCAAATTTTAAACTACTCTTAATAGCTTATGTGATCTACATGTTGAAAATGAAATCTGTTAAATAACAGTAGAATTCTGAATTGAGCTTTCTGCTTCCCAGAGAAAAGTGTGAAATGACTCAACACATGCTGCATTGCAGGGGATCTCTCTGCAATATGGTAATTTATATTTCAACTGGCACAATCTATAGAAACATTATTTCAGTGTTCAAATAACTATTGTAATCGAATGATATTGTAAGTTATACATTCATGTTAAAAAAACTATTTTATGGATGCTAATAGGTTGTAGAAATTGCGCCCCATGTGAGTTGAGGGTCAGAATAGACCCTCTGTCACGTCTGTGTCTCCCTACACTATTGTAAGAGTTGAATAAATAGGACTTGATTTGCACTTGCTTGGAACGATTCTAATGCTTTTCGTACTTAATGGCCTTGAATAGTCTACATGGGCTGATAGGCCATGAAACTCCACCCATACAGAAAATGGCCATGACAATGCCCCTTGTCAAGTAGTCACTGGTACGATTACATTTGTCCATAATTATGTGATGATGGTCTGAGCGGTTCAAAAGCACAATAAGGAATGGGGCTGAGTTGTTTCTCTGTAACTGCTGAATAGTGCAGACACATGAATACAATTTGCAGCTTTGGTCAACAACAGCTGCTGCTCAGATTTCCCTGCTAAAGTTTTCCTGCCAAGACTGCTTGGTGAATAACACATCTTCTCATCCCTATGTTATGAGCAATACAGTAATCTACAATTCTTGTCAGACTACTAGTCGGTCATACATGTATATATTAATACATGAGCACTATCACCTACCTCCACTTTCATTTGCACAATTCTCCAATTCTTCTTGTTTTCTTGTCTAGGGCTATCGCAAGTGGAGGGGGGATAATTAATTCACTCACTCACTATCTCACTGCTCGCATGACATGACAATGTCCGTTAAGGATTATCTTAAATAAAACTGAATCATGAATAAAGATCAAATTCAAGGCAACTGGATAACAATGTCGATCAATTCCGTCAGTCTAGATCAAATTCAAGGCAACTGGATAACAACGTCAATCAGTTCCGTCAGTCTACCCTCTGACTGAAACGTAGAGGATTGCTTCCTCTGAGCCAACAACGAAATTGACTCCAAAGTTACTCATGAGTCTTTCAAGCTTCACTGATGAACTTTTGTCCAAAGAACGCTATCCATGCAGACCAACACACACACTCAGCCAGCGGTCCGCATCGACTGAGGGAACATTCTCCACACGACGAAAAAAGGGCCTTCAGATCCAGATCCAGCAAGCTTTATCTTTCATTCAAGGAAGGATATTGTTCTTCATGCAGCAGTCCGATGGTCGGGGGAGATGATTTGGAGGATTTCTTTAACGTGTCCCACTGCAACACGGAGCGGCTTCCTACTCACGTCTCTTCACGACCCTATGCTAGGAGCACACTAGTTTAACTTCCAAACGCTTCCGGCCAGCAAGCGTCATCCACAGTCCACATGTGATCACACTCAACCAATCAAATCATCAGGGAAGGCGTCCCTGCCTCATTAACGGCCTTAACCTGTTCCCGCCAAACCTGGCATTTCAAACAACACAGAAAATAGGTCACAGGGGTCGGACTGCAATTCCTGCCAAACCTGGCATTTCAAACAACACAGAAAATAGGCCACAGGGGTCGGGCTGCAATTCCCGCCAAACCTGGCATTTCAAACAACACAGAAAATAGGTCACAGGGTTCCGGCTGCAATTCCCGCCAAACCTGGCATTTCAAACAACATAGAAAATAGGTCACAGGGTCGGACCGTAACAAGCACATATGAAAACCTGAACAAGGCACACCACAACGGCACATTCTTGATAAACAAGTATGATTTTTCACCAACAATATTTGGCATCTATTTCAAAATTACAATGAAAGTAACTCAAGTTTCATATTGTACACCTACATTTCTGTGATATAAAATTCCTTATGCTAATATACACACACACACACACATGTACAGACACTCACTGCACTATGCAGAAGTTGACAGATGTGCAGTTTCAGGGTTGAAATCAATACAAAACATTAATAACAGCTCTTCCACAACAAAATACCTATCCATTTTGCTGCTTCTTTTTTTAATAACAAGTACACCTATTAAATACCTGAAAGGAATATGAAGATGCTACAGAAGTTGCAAGATGATGAGAATGTGTACATGTCTATTATGTGATGAATGAATACGTGAACATTATCTGACTTGGGTATGGTTCGATAGATTCAGAGCCCACCTCCTGGCGCGTAGAACTGGGAGAAGTCCTGTGGACTGCCAGACTGGACCTTCTTGATGGACTCCTCCATCACTTCCAGGGCAGCCAGCTCCTACACTTCTTTCAGAATTCAGGGTAGGGGTAGCCATGAGAGTGCCTGGAGAGAAAGAGTGGCATTCCAATCCATTTTTATTCCATGGATGCTAGAGTTTCAACGAGTTCAGTATGAGGGTTTATTCTAATGATCTTAACATATGTACCCATAATGCCAGAAAATCTAATCGCCAGATCCCCATTTACTGGCAAACAACTGTCTGAAAGAAACTATGGAAATGACTCTTTCATGAGAATCTACCAGTGCCAGCGTTGCACGACTTGGACCAGCTAAACAGAAAGCAACAATGCATATCTTGCAGTTTTTAAACTCTCTCTCACACACACACACACACACACATACACACACACACACACACACACACACACACACACACACACCTTTGAGATACTGGTCTCATCATGAGCCACCGTAATGGAAACTTCATAATCACGAAACAAAAATAGTTCCTGAGTAATATGACATGGTCTGTTTGCTAACAATATTAATATTTGACTCTTAGGGTAATAATGTGATCTAAATAAACGTGAAAGTTCTAAACAATGCACAACAGTTCAGATTTCAGGACAAGAAGGAAAAAAAGGAACATGTCTGATTCCTAGGCTAAACTGTTTCCAACAAAACTATTTATTAATCCTTCATGCCCAGTTGATATTTCAGGTTGGTTGCGGACTGTACTACACTACTATACAAGAAATGGCAAGGTTTGAAGTTTTGACAAAGGTGTCCATCAACTGACTACTGTAGAAAAAAAACACTGGCCAGACGATTGTAAACCCATGCAGACATGCTTGCTGTTGATCTTCCTTCTGACATGAGTGTTACCTTTGTCTATATGTGACAGGATGTCAATCCACAACAAATTACCTGGTCCTCTGCTGGCCTTGAGCAATCCTATTCTTCAGGGCCTGCAGGAGAGCTTGGGGCATGTCATCCTTCACGTCAACAAAGTGTACGGTCTTCAGTTTTTTGTTGGCTTGCATGTCAAATTCAAAGAGAGCTTTGCAGTACATCTTGGTGCACTCATCTTTTGGCATCCCAAATATGCCTGCAAAAGAGAAGACAATGATGCATCAGAAAAGGAATATTTTAATGGAGTAGGCAGCAAATATATAACTCCTGCAACACAGAGAAATGTCAACATTAATATTTCTTCAAATCATGCAGTTCTGAATTTTTAAACATTTAAAAACTAACATAAATTCTACGTTATCATAACGGAAGCCATAAAAAGTTCAAACCTATCCATTGTCCGACCAGTCAGATATAAAGTGTAAATACATTAGACAGAATCTAGACCAGCAGGTGGGTAAATATCAGCTCGCATGAATGTTCACCTAGATTTAGTTTTCCTTCAGGCTTCCTCTGCCATGACTGAGAGGGTTTTTTGTACCAAGGCTACACAATTTTGAGATTGATGATACAAGATACAAGATACTTTATTGTCCTCATTGATCACAAGGAAATTCGTTTTGTCGGTGGCAAAAACATAATACATACATACAAAAACAAAAACAGTTCAACATTAATTAACTCAATCATATCATTCAAGTTATGGAGTCCATCAGAGGCAATTCAATTTAATAGAGAAACATTTTACACCAAAACAAGTAATCACAGAAGGAACAAAGACACAAGCATGCACATCAAACAATCATCGTCACGCAATAACACATACCCGATCTTCATCCATAACACATGTACAAGAACACACCCCCCCCCCCCCCCCATCATGTTCATCATCCTGCATGCACATCAACAACCACACTCGCACAGCACACATAACACATACACGATCATCAACGCATAACGCATGCACCCCCCCCCCCCCCCCCCCACACACACACACACACTCTCACATGTTACTCCTTGTTGTTACAGACATAGTTCACACCATTCATAGTCCTTTCTGTCACAGTTCACAGCACTACAAGTCCTCGTAGTCCCAGTTCACTTTACTCCAATCTCTCCGTCATATGTCACACCAATCCTGGTCACATAGTCACAACTCTCATCACTCATCCTCACAGTCACAGTTCACATCACCCACTCTTCAGTCACAGTTCGCGTCACTCCTGATGGTCAATTTGTTAATCAAAGTGACCAAAATACCTCACTAAGTAAAACTTCTAGTTGGCCAAGCCTTTGGCCAGATGTTACTTCCTACTTCTAAATATAGAAAGGATGCCCATCTGGCCATGGTATCTAGATGTCATGCTATAAGGTGTAACCACTGGTAATCACAATGGGTGCTTGTTTTAGCACGTGTGTCATTTAATTTGTACTCGTTTTAATGCACACTTCAACTTATTTTATAGAAAACTAGCTACACACGCTGCACAGGAGTATTATTTTAAAAATCCCAGGGAAGGCTTGACCAGTCCAATTAAGAAGTGATTTGAAGAGCAGCTGTAGGACCCTTCCAGACTGGCAGAAGAGAGCCGCGTAGTGACCTGGTGATTCAGGATGGGCACTTCACTCACAGGATACACACAGTGCACATGATAGAGAGAGGAGGAAAGCAAATATACTTTGTAATGGGCGCATCCTATCACAATTGAAAAGAGGGGTAGAGAGGAGTATGGAAGAAGACTACACCCGTGCAAAGAAGATATCAGAAGGGTTTTTTAGTTTACTATAGCATTCGCCCACCATACCCATGCAAAGACTTCAGGAGTTTGGAAAAAGATGACCGAATGTACAAAGTGAAATAATATAAGTAAAGGAAAGGAGGGAGGAGTAGGGAAAAAGATTATAACGGAGTTTGCCCGCTACTTTTTCATTCCCCCACCTTCTTCCTCTATCATTCCACCTCCTTCCCCCACCCCTCCTCCTCCTCTCCTACTCCCTCCTCCTTCACCCTCTTTCCCCCCTCCCTCCTCCCCTCCCCCCCTTCTCCTCCCTCCCTCCTTCTCTTTCTTCCTCTTCCTCCTCTTCCCTCCCTCCTCCTTCTCATCCCTCCCTCCTCATAGCTGTCCTATTTAGGGGATGTCCAAGTTATCTAACCTATTGTTGTTATGCTGTTTTGTTCACAGGACATTGACGGGTGCCCCTTCCACCCATAATTACTCACCCCTATTAGCTAGGGAAATGACTATTGCTTTGGTGCCCTTCTTGCCAGAGAGGTTGATGGTGAGGATATCCCTTCCCCACCCACACTTAACGCCATCGCCTCCTCCTCACTCACTGGCCTTCGAAAATTTAGTGAGACTGAGACCTACCCCCCTCCCCCCCCCCCCCCCCCCCCCCTCTCTCTCTCTCTCAGAGTGACTGATCCATGCTGCTACCTCCTCTTCCCTCTTCCTTCCTGTCACTTTCTTCTCCTCCCCTTTCTCCTCCCCCTTCTCCCTCCTCTTCCTCCTCCTCAGATGATAACAACCATGTCAGCTACATCCTCCTCCTCCCACCTCCTCCTCGTGCTCCTTCTACTCCATTCCTCCTCCTCCCTTCACTCCTCCTCCTTCCTTCACTCCTCCTTCCTTCACTCCTCCTTCCTTCACTCCTTCCTTCACTCCTCCTCCTCCTCCTCCTTTCACTCCTCCTTCCTTCACTCCTCCTTCCTTCACTCCTTCCTTCACTCCTCCTTCCTTCACTCATCCTCCTTCCTTCACTCATCCTCCTTCTCCTCCTTTCACTCCTCCTCCTCCTCCTCCCTTCACTCCTCCTTCCTTCACTCCTCCTTCCTTCACTCCTCCTTCCTTCACTCCTTCCATCACTCCTCCTTCCTTCACTCCTCCTTCCTTCACTCCTCCTCCTCCTCCTTCCTTCACTCCTCCTTCCTTCACTCCTCCTTCCTTCACTCCTCCTCCTTCCTTCACTCCTCCTTCCTTCACTCCTCCTTCCTTCACTCCTCCTCCTCCTTTCACTCCTCCTCCTTCCTTCACTCCTCCTTCCTTCACTCATCCTTCCTTCACTCCTCCTCCTTCCTTCACTCCTCCTCCTTCCTTCACTCCTCCTCCTTCCTTCACTCCTCCTCCTTCCTTCACTCCTCCTTCCTTCACTCATCCTCCTTCCTTCACTCCTCCTTCCTTCACTCCTCCTTCCTTCACTCCTCCTTCCTTCACTCATCCTCCTTCCTTCACTCCTGCTCCTCCTCCTTCCTTCACTCCTCCTTCCTTTACTCCTCCTTCCTTCACTCCTCCTTCCTTCACTCCTCCTTCCTTCACTCCTCCTTCCTTCACTCCTCCTTCCTTCACTCCTCCTTCCTTCACTCATGCTCCTTCCTTCACTCCTGCTCCTCCTCCTTCCTTCACTCCTCCTTCCTTTACTCCTCCTTCCTTCACTCCTCCTTCCTTCACTCCTCCTTCATTCACTCCTCCTTCATTCACTCCTCCTTCATTCACTCCTCCTCCTCCTTCACTCCTCCTCCTTCCTTCACTCCTCCTCCTTCCTTCACTCCTCCTTCCTTCACTCCTCCTTCCTTCACTCCTCCTTCCTTCACTCATCCTCCTTCCTTCACTCCTCCTTCCTTCACTCCTCCTTCCTTCACTCCTCCTTCCTTCACTCCTCCTCCTTCCTTCACTCCTCCTCCTTCCTTCACTCCTCCTCCTTCCTCCTCCTTCCTTCACTCCTCCTTCCTTCACTCATCCTCCTTCCTTCACTCCTCCTCCTTCCTTCACTCCTCCTTCCTTCACTCCTCCTTCCTTCACTCCTCCTTCCTTCACTCCTCCTTCCTTCACTCCTCCTTCCTTCACTCCTCCTTCCTTCACTCCTCCTTCCTTCACTCCTCCTTCCTTCACTCCTCCTCCTCCTCCTTCCTTCACTCCTCCTTCCTTCACTCCTCCTCCTTCCTTCACTCCTCCTCCTTCCTTCACTCCTCCTCCTTCATCTCCTTCACTCTCTCCTTCCTTCACTCCTTCCTTCACTCTCTCCTCCTCCTTCGTCACTCTCTCCTTCTCCTTCCTTCACTCTCTCCTCCTCCTCCTCCTTCCTTCACTCCTCCTCCTTCCTTCACTCCTCCGTCACTTCTCCTCCTTTCACTCCCCTCCTTCCTTCACTCATCCTCCTCCTTCCTTCACTCATCCTCCTCCTTCCTTCACTCCTCCTTCCTTCACTCATCCTCCTTCCTTCACTCCTCCTCCTCCTTCCTTCACTCCTCCTCCTTCCTTCACTCATCCTCCTTCCTTCACTCCACCTCCTTTCACTCATCCTCCTTCCTTCACTCATCCTCCTTTCACTCATCCTCCTTCCTTCACTCCTCCTCCTTTCACTCATCCTCCTTCCTTCACTCCTCCTCCTCCTTCCTTCACTCCTCTTCCTCCTCCTTTCACTCCTCTTCCTCCTCCCTTCACTCCTCTTCCTCCTCCTCAGATGACAACAACCATGTCAGCTACATCCTCCTCCTCACACCTCCTCCTCGTGCTCCTTCTACTGCATTCCTCCTCCTCCCTTCACTCCTCCTCCTTCCTTCACTCCTCCTTCCTTCACTCCTCCTTCCTTCACTCCTCCTTCCTTCACTCCTCCTTCCTTCACTCCTCCTCCTCCCTTCACTCCTCCTCCTTCCTTCACTCCTCCTTTCTTCACTCCTCCTCCTCCTCCTCCTTTCACTCCTCCTCCTTCCTTCACTTCTCCTTCCTTCACTCCTCCTTCCTTCACTCATCCTCCTTCCTTCACTCCTCCTCCTTCTCCTCCTTTCACTCCTCCTCCTCCTCCTTCCTTCACTCCTCCTTCCTAAGAATCAGCTCGCATGGTGCAATCTGTGCAGTTTATCTCCGGATATGAATCCATGAAATTTGGATCTGCGGCTTTCACTGGATGAATAATGAAACCATCAAAGAGACGACATCAAGAGTTACTTCGCTTTGTCTTTTCAGTGCAGCTGCTGCTGTTGCCACAGAGTAGTGGAGGATTCCAGGCGCATCTCAATCAAGTTGGAGAGAGCTTGAAGAGGGAGCTAAAGAGATCCTTTGCTGTCGAGCTGCAGTCATACCAGCAGAACGAGGACACAGTCGTTCTGATTCTGTTCCAGAGCCAGGGTAGTCCTGGGGATGAGTTCCCACATGTTTTGCCCAAGGAACTTCGAGGAGGTGAGTATGTGATTGTGAAGCAGTAAGCCTACAACTACGCCTTAGGCTGAGATGTGTTCATGTTTCTGTGCAACTGTTGATGTTGGACCTGGTATACGTCTACCATGCACGAGTCTTCTTGCGCATTTCAAGTGGAGATGGAATAAATAGTCTTCCTTGAATCTGCAAGGAGTGCTAAGAAAAGAACAAGTCTATGACCAGAGAGTTCACCCTCAACCCAGTATTCTGTATAAAATAATTATGCAAAGCACGCTCTTCTGTCATGTAGCCTTTACATCTCAAGCGCCGTGAGTTGCCTCCACTTTCAGTTTATGCGTCAGCAAAATCCTTTACTGTAAGGATTAATCGATTACTTCATCAAGGAAGAAGACATACAAATACAAATTTGTCATAAATGTCATCCATTTTTAACTGTTGCATATTGCAGTAAGGTGTTTTCCCTGTATTGATTGGTGCGGGGAAACCTCTCCGTCCTGTACAAAGAAGAAGGAAATTATTTAAAATGCGAAAGATAGTCACAGAGAGAGATTTTTCTGTGTACTTATGTGTGTCTATGTGCGAGAGAGAGAGAGAGAGAGAGAGAGAGAGAGAGAGAGAGAGAGAGAGAGAGAGAGAGAGAGAGAGAGAGAGAGAGCATTCGTCTACTCATCAATCCGTCCATCTATCCCCAGTTTGCTTGTTCTTTGGTTGGTTTTTAATTACTGTGCAGTTAATTTAGTTCCTAATGAAGAGCACTTGAATGTGAAAAGTAGACATACGGCCGGGGCTGCTTGAGTACACACACACACACACACACACACACACACACACACACACACACACACACACACACACACACACACACACACACACACACACACACACACACACACACACACACACACACACACACACACACACACACACACACCTTCCTCTCCCCCTCCCCCTTCCCTCGTCAGCAGGAACCCTGGCCCGATTGGTTTTCGGGGTCTTTTCCAGTAGTTCAAGCAGGGCAGGCCCCAAACAGCCATACAGGGCAGATGTGCTTATTTCGTGTGTATTTCTATATCTGTGTGCATTTCACTGTGCCTGCCTACAGGAAAGCAGAAGGTGCTGGTTGCTGTGGTGCAGGATGATGAGTGGACCAGCTGCAGCAGAGCCATAGTCCCTGAGGACGTCAATCTGGTCTCCGTGGTCAACCTCCACGTGGTGCCAGGGCAGAGCACACTGCATGGTCCTGGCTCCAGCCTCTGTCCCAGAAACAAGGAGACCATCTCCATGATTGGGAAAGAGCTGAAGCTTCCTTCCAAGTAAGTGTCTAGGTTTATATCTTTGCAAACTGAACTATCAGTAAACTTTTTATCTTACATGTCTATGTATATCAGGTCGCATGCACTGAGATATGTACATGAAAATGCGTGATTGCGTTTGCATGCGTTACGTTTGCACATTATGTGTGTTTTGTGTGGGGGTGGGGGTGGGGGGTTGGGAGGAGAGGGGGGGGGGGGTGCGCGTGCATGCATATGTGTGTGCGTGTGTATGTGTGTATATATGTTTGTAAGTATGTGTTTGTGTGCATGTGTGTGTGTGTGTGTGTGTGTGCGTGCATGTATGCATGCGTGCGTGCGTGCGCGTGCGCGTGTGTGTTCATTTGTTTGTGTGTGTTTCTTAGGAAATGATTGTCCAGAGGACGGAAAGTTCAGAGCGGCTCTAGCTCAAAATATCATCAACTTTTTTTCTCAGCTGCGATCTTGACGAAGATTCTCTCTGTGGATTAATTTTTTCGATGAGTGCCAACACCGATCTCGACTGCGTGTCTATAGTTGATATGCATAACATTAAAAAACGCTCCAAACAAGCAAAAATAAATCCTTTTTTTAATATACAAATGTACTCTCTGTCTTGTCTTGTATTGTCTTGTCTTGTCTTGTCTGTCTGTTTGTCCGTCCGTCCGTCCGTCCGTCTGTCTGTCTGTCTGTCTGTCTGTCTGTCTGTCTGTCTGTCTGTCTGTCTGTCTGTCTGTCTGTCTGTCTGTCTGTCTGTCTGTCTGTCTGTCTGTCTGTCTGTCTGTCTGTCTGTCTGTGTGTCTGTCTGTCTGTCTGTCTGTCTGTCTGTCTGTGTCTGTCTGTCTGTCTGTCTGTCCTGTCTGTCCGTCTGTCCGTCGTCTGTCGTCTGTCGTCTGTCTGTCGTGTCTGTCTCTGTCTGTCTGTCTCTCTCTCTCTCTCTTTCGTTCGCTCTCTCTCTCTCTCTCTCTCTCTCTCTCTCTCTCTCTCTTACCACCACACACACACACACACACACACACACACACACACACACACACACACACACACACACACACACACACACGCGCGCGCGCACACGACATGACTTTGCGTATGTAAATTGCTGTGTGAAGATTTTCAGCAGATGCTTTGAAGAACTTGCTAATATTTTGTATTAAACTCGTATACATTTTGTACTTCGTGAGCCATTCTGAATACTGAGTAGCAAAGTTTATGCATGATGATAATGTAACGACCCTTTCATGGTGGTTCTGATGATAAGATCCGTTGGCAGAAAGGAAATGATCAGACGCTCTTTCAGGAAGGAAAACTCTTTCCCTTTCGGTTTTAGGTCGGAGGGGGCCATACGCATGTATTGGCATGTTGCTGACACTCCTCAACCATGGGAGGGAGACATCAAGACCAAACTCGAAGCGCTCAACATAGAGTTTGTTTCAGAAATGGATGGCTTCCACGCGGTTTTCATGTGCCTGACGGATGATGGACAACTCGAAAAGAAAACGAAAGATGCTCTGAGAAAGTTGGGCCCAGGGAATCAAAGTGAGTATCAGAAGGTTTGCTTCTAACTTCTGTGTCCATGACTTTCCGAATGTTTATCTCCAGAAGGGATTTCATCCGTCTCCTATGTAAGTCTCATTTTCTGTTGACCAAGGTACACTGACACCTCAGAATTACGACCACCTGAGTGGGACTTCCTCACTGGGGTCGTTATTCTGAAACTCGACCCTCTGGTCCAAAGGTCTCGACATTGTGTTCGTTATAGTGAAGAACATGGATTTTACTTACTTTTCCGTTAACTGCAGTAAGTACCAGAATTGAAAATGTCACTCGAGCCTTGCGCTTGAGAATGCACTGCACTTGTGTCTTGCCAATGTCAAACTTCGGCAAGATGTCTCTGGCCGCGACCAGCACTGGCCTTGGTAAGTTTAACCTTCTGCTGCAGTGACAGTTCGCGGCGCCTGCTCGCTGCCATTTGCAAAATAGTGTGCAGTGCAGTTTACTGAACTGGTCCAGTCCACAAATAGCAAGTTGAATCCTACCTACAGTGATAAACGTAGTAATTCTGTGAACAGTACTTGAACAAACATGAATACGGTTATAGCAAAATATTGATTTTAATTCATAACTTGGAGTTGCAGTTCTCGAGGAAAAGTGATAAACATGAACATAATTATTAAAGCATTTATTGTTTTAAAAATTCCATTGATCAGTGCTCGCATCAAGCCTGCACTGTAGACGCCATTGTCGTTTCTGAGTTCGGTCTTCCAACCATGGAAACCTTTAAGACACTCTGCAGGGCGTAACGCCTGCAAACTGTCAAGAATATTCACTCGTCATAATCACTGGTCGTAATTGTGAGGCTATGATTGTTTTTTAAACGAATGGAGGTGGTCGTAATTCTGAGACTTCTAGGCACAATAAGATAATAATACTTTTTGGACCTTCGAAAAATGATCGTAAGTTTGAGAAGGTATTTTATGCAATGAGGGATCCAATACACTATGTTCTTTCCCTTTTAAAGAGGATTCATGAAATGAGAAGAAATATTGACTATGCAAAACAACATAACAGGATCAAAACTGTTTGCACATGTTTCAAGCAAAAAGACTGGACATTAATTTGCCCGAAAGCGAAATCCACAAGCCCGAAAAATGTTTATCTCTCTACAGTAATCATACTAGTCAAAGACATATCTTACTTTTAAAATGTGTTTAGCATTGAACATGTAGGCATATACATTGTTATAATGAGAGTCAGGCAAACTAATCAGGCGGTTCGGCGGCTGCCAGCACAGCCGTGTCATTGTTGTGCATCGACATGTTTTCAAGCCGTTGTGTGGTTAATTTTACAATAAATCAGGAAAGTTTGGTTGTCCGATCGGGTGGATCAACTTTTCCTTAGGCCTACCCGAAGAGGAAATGTTGTTTCCCCGCGAAATCGTGCAGTCGCTTGTGTCTGTCACTGCATAAAGGGATGTACGTGGAACCCTTTCGGCATTTACGAACTCCGCAAAATATTGAGTTTTTCTCGGTGTCTCTTATCTTCTAATAATAGAGCTTTAACCTTTTTTTCGATTCATGAAAAATCAAGTTGATCCGAACAACCATTTAAACACAAACACTTGCCTTGGGCAAAGGCTGTTGTTATTTGTTGACTCCAGCCAAAAACCAAGGCTACAGCAAAATGTTGTTATGTTGTACTGTTATGTGGGGATTATCTTCAGCCGTGGTAAGCTCCTAACATAACAACTGGCATTCTCTGGAGACAGAGCTCAAATCCCCTGAAGACGGAGTGTGGCTGCCTATATGGCGGGGTGTTCAAAAACAGTCACACACGCAATCATCTCAC
>JAWQFJ010017476.1:122500-205000 GCA_034096865.1 Theodoxus fluviatilis
AAAATGGGACCGGAACCGCCTCAGGGTGTATTTATTCGTGGAAGACCAAGCCTCCAATGTCAGTGTCACTGGAGCTCAACAAGCTGTGAAAGATATTAGACTGTTTGTATAAAAAAAATTCCGTCGGTACGCAAGTGAACTAGTGCACTTATGTAATTGCTTGAGTATGGACTTCAGAACATCAGAGTGAAGGACTACTCAGCTCCGCATACTGTACTTAGTGCGAACGACTTATGCAGTTGTCACAACAGGATATGCATGCATGTGCGCGCGCGCGCGCGCACACACACACACACACACATGCACACACCCTTTCCTCCCTCCTTTCCCACCCCCATACCTGTCTGTGATCATTCCAATGCTGTTCTTTCCCCTTTTACTTGCGCCCCCTATCGGATTGGCGTCAGAATAGACCCACCTCGTCTCCCTACGCGATTAGTAAGAGGCGAATAACCCGGGACATCGTGACGTGATTTCACTTACTCTAAACCTTTCTTGAGATTTCGTTCTCAATGACCTTACATAGCCTAAAGAGGCTGATAGGCTGTAAGACTCCATCCATTCATCCACCCCCTTTTGCATGCATACATACATGGTGTGGCTGAGCAACTGAGACCAAGCCAGTTGCTGATGTGGGACTGGCTCGAGTAGGTGGGAAGAGGCAACTGGATCTTGGCCTCTTGTCGACTTTCTCAGCATGTTCCTTGTGACACTTACGTGTATTGTCGAAAGGTCCTAATGCTCAGTTTCTGGTTTTGGTGTAATGAAGTGTATGTTAGGTTCTTGCTATTTTGAATGCATTGGGCATTTCACTTGCTTTTACTGATTGCACTGCATGTGGAGCGAAACATCACATGGATGAGCTTAGATACTGAAGCAGACCTTAAAACTGAACCGCCATCAATCCCACCTGGAGATATGAGAAGCTAAAAGTGAGACATATAGCTGTTTGCTGTGCTGCACTGTTTCACAATTGTCATTATTTAATGCTGGTATCGATCATTGTGTGATGATAATGTTGCTGGATTTTCAGTTAATAGACTTATCATCTCGATGATTTTATCCATAAGTTTATCTGTATTCATGATTAGTGATGATAGGGCTTGTTATTGTGGGTATTTACTCATGTGCAGATGTTAATGAGCATCACGAAACGGGTCATAGGTCGAACTGGTCATTGCAGAGGTACAGCAAGCCTTGTAACATCAATTGGGGTCGAGTAGGTGCATGTCATGTTTTGGGTATTTTTTTCTTTTATTACTCCTCTAGAATCGAGATGTTGCCGATATACTTTGCAAATCATCATAATGTAAATAATCACTTTTATTAGCCCAACACTCTGAAAACAGAAGAATAACAGGGTTCAGTTTGTTCAACTAAGGCTTTTCCCTCGGTGCGATGGCTTCATACCTGCGAATCAAACATCACTACAAAGTAAATGTATTTTCTCTATTCTCTTCCTACGGTGGAATGTTCTGTGTAGTGCCTCCGTCTAAGATAAAAAAGCAAACATCTGACGTAAACACAAGTTGAAGTTAAACCTATCAGAAGTGCCGTACATACGCTTGTGTAACAAACTTTCTCTAACTTTGTGTTTAATTGCAAAGTTTATTCAAATAATGGTAACTTCCGGAAGGTTCAAGATATAAACATAATTCTGGTACCATTGGAAAACTTAAACTCTCAGCATTAAAATGATACACTCCAAAAAGTGAAATACATGTACCGACTTATGACATATTTTGTGATGTTCAGTCACAAATGATATTTTGCAGACTTGAAATGTGTTCATTTTGAGGTGTATCTGAGCTTTAGTAACTTAGTTTTTGTGAATATCTGTGCACAGCTAAACTATTGTGATCAATTTTAGCCTTCATGATTATCTTTGAAATCCTGTACATAACATGATAGTCACAAGATGAGAGAAGTTGACTGAATAATACAGTCACAGGCTGGATGTAGACGATGCATAACAAGATCACAATCAACTGCGGGATTGTGGTGGAAGGACTTAGTAGCGCTGCAGAGGATTTTCGTTGTGCACTCAGCAGTTTAAGTTTGTTGTAGAATAAATATCTTGCAACACAATTTTGTCTTGAAGCTCTTTCTTTTGCCAACATGCAGTCATAGTCATGGTTCTCAAAGTCATCTTTCTCACCAATAGACAGTGTCCTCATATGAAGGGCAGTGCAGTAAATAGTCTGGACATGCATGATGCTAAGCCCCCAGTAGGCAGACTGCAGCTAGTGTATTTTCCTCTTGTCTGCTGCTGTGTTTATCTCAAGGCCACAAACTTGACCTGAACACATGGGCTACTGTGTTTCTCATTGTGGCTGATAAGAGTAACAATGGAGAAAATAGATACAATTCGATTTTGATATGGCTTTTAAACAAGCTGGAGCGCATCTCTGCTCTCTCTCTCTCTCTCTCTCTCTCTCTCTCTCTCTCTCTCTCTCTCTCTCTCTCTCTCTCTCTCTCTCTCTCTCTCTCCCTCTCTCTCTCTCCGTGTCTTGGCTGCTAAACCTTTCGAACAAGAGGTGACCAACACTGAATGCATGCGACTTACGATCAAAATAGGTGGCCAACCTAAACGATGTCGTCTCAAATGGTACGATGCAGAATGCCAACAGGATAAAAGAGCGGTAAAAGACGCATTAGCAAAGTTTAGGACTTCAAACAGAAAATCAGATAGAGAGGTATATTCCGAATTGCGAAAACAAAACACTGATTAGAAAGAAGAAAAAAATACATCAAAAGAACACATACCAATCTCTCATTGATAATGTGAAGAATCCTGCTTCATTCTGGTCAGCCGTACGTAGTATCGCCCATAGCAGAGTAGAATAAGCCCCGATTCACATGAACACATGGAAAATTTATTTCGAGGAATTATTCAGACATCCAGTGATCTTAGTACATATGGGAACGAAGCTGCGTTAATCACTGATGAGGATCTGGATGCACCTATCATGGAGGAGGAAGTTTATATAGCCATAAGAAGACTTGGAAATAGAAAGGCTCCGATGATTGACGAAATCCCTGGTGAGTTTCTAAAAGTAGCATGCTATAAAATCATTCCCTTTCTCACCCAACTATTTAATATGATATATGCAAATCAGTATTTCCCACGGACTTGGAACCAGACTCTGATCATACCCATTTTTAAGGCAGGAGGCAGTCCAGACCCTAGAAACTATAGAGGCGTTTCTCTGCTCAGCATTCTCAGCAAATTATTCTGTACTTTATTAACTAGGAGACTTCAGAAATGGGTAGAGGAAAGCAACAACATTTTGCATAGAACAGGCAGGATTCAGAGCAGATCATTCTACAGTTGACCATATCTTTACCTCGTATGCGATAGCTGTCAATAATATGTACAGAGGAGGTAAGAGGAAATTATATGCAGCGTTCGTGGACTATAAAAAAGCGTATGATTCTGTTAATAGGGAATGCTTATGGACAATTTTAGAATTAGCCGAGATACCCACCAACTGCTTAAGAATGCTCAAAGCTATGTAAACACACACCCAAGCGTGTGCAAAGTGGGACGCAGATATCTCAGGACTCTTTGAGTAACTGGTCGGTGTACGCCAAGGTGCAGTTGAGAGTTCGACAATTTTAGTGCTGAATTGATGGACAGCTTTGTTGTAAAGATAAAACCAAGATACCTGTATGAATTTACGATTTCTAATTCTGTATCATTTAATATCAATCTTTTCCCTCTTGTCAGATATCCCCCTCGTCTAAAAACCATGACTTTAGTGTTCTTTCTACATTAATACAGAGGCCTAGTTTACTGGATGCTCGGGCCAGATTGTCTATTTGGCACTGGAGACCCGCTGGTGTGGTGGACAGAAGTACAATGTCGTCAGCAAACAGAAGCTGATAGATTTCCATCATCCGAGGTAGCAACTGTATTCCATGTCTACTGATTGCGTGTACATAATTGGACATCGGCCGAAATAAACCACTCAATCATTCAATCAATCTCTCTCCGTGTCTTCTACTCCTGTTGATATCAGGGAGTGAGTGAAAGTTTTAATGGTATTCATGGTAATACTCGCATTACTAACAACAAAAACAACATTGCAAGTTTAAGAAGTTAAATACAACTCGGAGAAACATTCACATATCTAATTGGAGCAGACGTCATGGTAGTAGGGAAGAATCCAGCCGTGATGATTTTCAACGGGTTGAAAAGGATCAAATTTACTGTGCATTAAGCTTTGTACATGTACTGCCCTGAGAGAAGCTGGAAATGAACATGGGCTTTCCGTCGCGTCCTTGCAGTGACTGAGAAAGGACTTTTGTATTACCATTCTGTATACACACATTTCAAGTACCTTTGTTACAAGCAATGTTGCATTAGAATTTCAGCTATCGCTCCTTATTCTCTTGGCCTTCAGCACCAGTGTAGCAGCCAGAAAAATAATGAACAAAATCATACGTATGACAGCTCATTGGTGTGAGAGTATTCTGACCTTGCAGTGCCTTCAGCTATCCATAATTTGAATTGTTAAGTAATCCATGATTCGTTTCTTGTCTGTTTCATTGTATATTATTTTACACATTTAAAGGTGAGTGCAAGTTAGTTGTAGATTACTTTTCTTCTGGTAGATTGATGTGTGTGTGTGTGTGTGTGTGTGTGTGTGTGTGTGTGTGTGTGCATGTGTGTGTGTGTGTGCATGTGTGTATGTGTGTGTGTGTATCTACCAGCCTGCCCATGTGTTGGCACTCTGTATCCTGTAAAGCCAAAAAAAGGTATACCTATGTGTACACGAGTTTTTTTGTCCTGGACACTTTCAAAACAGTCACACCGGATCTCAAACTGCACTCCACGTCCAGAAAATGTTCCATGTAAGAAACAAACCTCTTTGTTAGAGTCAAGCAACAGATTGAATGAAACAATACCCTAGCCAAAACAGGGAGTAAATTAACATTTTTATTCATTCTTGTTAATCTTCACAATATTTCTTATCCTCAGGCAAAGAGTAATACGTCCTACATGCAGTCACATAAGGGTTACTGGAGTGCCTTAGGATCCATGCAATTCCCATCACGATAACAAGTAATGCTCTTGTTCTAAACTTACCATGCAATTTGAAAAAAAAGAGTTCACGCATATTGTCACTGTCACTTCGGCAAACACTTTAAATCTACCAGTTTCATACCTAAGAGGGAAAACTGAAGAAGATAAAAAAAGGAAGAAATAAAGAAAAAAGTAAATGTCAGACACCATTCCGGCATGTTGGCCCCTAATAGAATGCAATGTGACTGCCTGGTTCTAGTCATCACAATGCAGCTTGCTTTGATAATCATTTAGATCGGTGACCACATTGTACATTTACATCAAGAAACATTATGGGTCTTACAGGATGCCATAAAAACGTATTCTGTCAAGACACTATCTAACTATTTATTAGATATTGTTTTTGGTCAAGGGGATATCACTACAAGTCATCAATTACTTCCCTTACTCCTAAGCAATCTCTGGTAATAAATGTTTTAAAATGTCACCGAAAGCCAGCTTCCGACTCTTCACTACTTAGGTTAGCTGCTCAGCAGCCGTTATTCATCATGTGGGACCTGTCATCATCTGCTGACTCGGTTCATGACCGATTTTGGTGTTCATCCATTTAGGCAGCGATTTAGTTGGTATTAGCGAGTAAACAGTAGTGGCTTTCTTTGCTGTACCTAATTAACTGCATAGACCGTTTTAATCAATGAATGAAATGGATGAACCTCTCAGTCTCACCTCGGACCAAAGGCGGGATTTCTAGGACTATCACTATGAGATGCTAGAAAAGCAATTCAACGTGTTCTCCGGTCTGTATTGTGTGTGGGCGCTGTAATCTTCCACAACATCCAATCAGTTAGTTCTTGTAATCAATCCGTGTCCTAAACCAAACACTGCTTGTTTTTTTGTTCCAGTTTTGATAACGACTCCTGCATGATTACCGCTAGCAGTAACAAGAAAAAAGGGTGGGGGTGAGGGTGGGGGTGGGGTTGGGGTAATACCAGAAACGCCTTTTGGCATGCTTTCCTAGCACACCATAGTCCTAGGAACTCTGTCTCAGTTATCCTGGCCACAAAACTGGAGCCTGTTTGTGCGTCCAAGTGTAAAATTGTTCATGCACTTCCTTTCACAAGCAGTTAAAGTGTCCAATTTAAACTGGGTTTTTAGTTTTAATTCAAAACTGTTGGCTTCTGTGAGCACTACAGATGTTGACACACACTCTCGCATGCTCAAAACCCTACCTCACTCAGCCCTATTAGGAGCCTTATCATCGTCCATTTGTATTAGGCTTGCAAGTGGAGTAGCTACAGATGTTCTGTCATTTGTCAAATCTTTCAGTGTCCAGGCTATATGAGCCACATTACGTCATGGGTTCTCCCCCAGCACTCGATCGGTGAGCCTTTATGTGTCTGCAGAAGGGGAGGCGGAGGAAAGGGAGGGAGGGGGAGGAAAGGGAGGGAGTGGGAGGAAAGGGAGGGAGGGGGAGGAAAGGGAGGGAGGGGGAGGAAAGGGAGGGAGCTGGAGGAAAGGGGGGGAGGAAAGGGAGGGAAGGGGGGGGGAGGGGAGGAAAGGGAGGGAGGGGGAGGAAAGGAGGGAGCTGGAGGAAAGGGAGGGAAAGGGAGGGAGAGGGAGAAAAGGAAGGGAAGGGGAGGAAAGGGAGGGAGCTGGAGGAAAGGGAGGGAGCTGGAGGAAAGGGAGGGAGCTGGAGGAAAGGGATGGAGGGGGAGGAAAGGGAGGGAGGGGGGGATAGGGAAGGGGAGGAATAGGAAAGGGAGGAAGGGAGGGAGGGGGAGAAAGGGGGGCGGGGGGGGGATGAAAGGGAAGCAATGAGGGCAAGTCTGAGTAATACAAAAGCAGTTTATATGGATTCAAGAGATACACACACACACACACACACACCCACACACACACACACGCACACGCACACACACACCACACACACACACACACACACACACACACACACACACACACACACACATCTGAAGAACATGTATTCTTAAGTACATGCACACTTATCATGACCAAATGAATATGCATTTGCACCACAAACATCAAAACAAGCACTGATCATGTGCTGATTAATAGAGAGATAGTTGAAAACAAGAGTCAAAACTGCAACATGCACCAGCATGACAATGTCCTTTCTCTTATCACAGTATTCTGTAAATCAGCTGGAAAAAGTCACCACTGCTTCATAAATCACTGCATATTCATCTGCACTTAAACTGCAGGCTGGAACCTATGAGATGGTGAAACCTGTCACCTCGGTGTGAGAAGTTCAGACATGAAATTATCCATCAGATTTTGCGTTTTGACAGTTCCACATAAAATTTAATGCAAAGAATAACAAGGCATTACCAAGCAACACCTGGAAACATCTTAAACATAGATAACCCCCTTTTCATGTAAAGATCATGAAAATGCTTATTTTGTAGTATGTATACAAATAATAATAATAACACCAATAATAATAATAATAATAATAATAATAATAATAATAATAATAATAACGACGACGATGATGATGATGGTGATGATGATGATGGAATAATAATAATAATAATAATAATAATAATAATAATAATAATAATAATAAGAAGAAGAAGAAGAAGAAAGAAGAAGAAGAAGAAGAAGAAAGAAGAAGAAGAAGAAGAAAAAAGAAGAAGAAGAAGAAGAAGAAGAATAATAATAATAATAATAATAATAATAATAATAATAATAATAATAATAATAATAAGAAGAAGAAGAAGAAGAAGAAGAAGAAGAAGAAGAAGAAGAAGAAGAGGAGGAGGAGGAGGAGGAGGAGGAGGAGGAGGAGGAGGAGAGGAGGAGGAGGAGGAGGAGGAGGAGGAGGAGAAGAAGAAGAAGAAGAAGAAGAAGAAGAAGAAGAAGAAGAAGAAGAAGAAGAAGAAGAAGAAGAAGAAGAAGACGAAGAAGAAGAAGAAGAAGAAGAAGAAGACAATAGATGGTGGTGGTAGTAGTAATGGTGGTGGTCCTCCTCCTCCTCCTTCTCCTCCTCAGTTAATTTTGCAAGGTATTCTGGTCAGTCACATTAATGAATGTTTAGAATGCTGCAGACTACTTTCTGCACATGAAATATAATTATCTCTCCCTCTCTCCCTCCCCATGCACCCGTGTAAGTGTTCATGTATGTGTGGGTGCAATTTTTTTTTGGTTGTACCTGCAAGAAACCATGCAGTACTGTACTTCATTATTAAGAATAAGTTTTGTTGAGAAACCGAATACATTTTTGTTTTGTTGTATCTCACATTTAGAATAATTTTAAAAACTGCATTAAAAACTATACACAGTAACAGATGATTACATACATGTAAATAGGGCACACAGAGATTTTCTGAAACTAGTATTGATTTTCAAACGACTTTTTTTTTGCGATGTGATCACACAAATAAGGTCTCAATTTAAGATTTTCTACAAATATTTTTGCTCAAAAATCTTATTGTAACTTCAGTTTCTCACGTCCTCTTAAAAAACGATACCCTCTTTTTCGACATGCGCAGCTTTATTACCATAAACATCGTCTGAAGAGTCCAGAAGCCAGCCATGGTCGGGTTCCAGCTGATGAGGAGGCATCGAGAGACCTCGGCCGTGTGTTACACCTGAACACCATCGTAATCTGATAAAGAAATGTCTGCCCATGCGTATCTCAAGTACTGCAGAGACGTTTTGGGCCGTATCTATAATGACTTACCACCACAACGACTGCAGGGAGAGCAACGCGTGGCCCTCGAGATTCTCCCGAGATTCTACGCCTAACGAAAGCGAAAATAACAGCTAAGACGAGATGGTCGGTTGCACCAAAGGTGAGGCAGTTTTCATCGATTTGAGTTCGTCATCCGTGCTGTGTCGGAGACCATCACCATGCAGATGAAATTCACCGTCTTTCTCATTCGTGTTGAATATATTCTGTCAGTCTGCATTGGGTGTGCATGCTACGGAGGTGTATTTACTATAATTAGACTTCGTGGAGTCCCCACCTTGCCTCATGTGGATGCGTTGTAGTTGACCTTTAGCTGTTGAATCATTGTCGCTGACGCATTTTCTGAATCCATCAGTTTTGTATGGCTTGTTTTAAAAATAACTTTTTCAAACTTAATTGACTAGAAGCGGATGTTTGTGCCGCATGTTTCCTGTGTAGCACAATGTGTAATCGTATCGATCTCAAGAGTGAAGTGAAATGCCCTTCGCCCAAAGGCCAAACCAGTCACGTTTCGAAGACCGCATCAGCTCACGGCATGCACATTGCATACCCTAGGAATTAAGTACATACCCATTTGAATTCATCCCTCTTTCATTGGATCGATATGCCAGTGTGATTTAAAAAAAGAAGAAACAAAACTGCTGAGCACTCCATGTTGATGTGCGATGTAAGCCGACTCGTGAATATTGCGGCGGTGTTGTAAAGGGAGATAACTCGTCGATGGCTGCTATCAGAAGGCAACTTAGTCAAAGATTATAGGTTACACAATCTTTGACTTAGTATCTGCATTCTACACATGTGATGGATAAAGAACATTTAAAATCTAGACTCCTACTATTGCTACTGCTGCAGCCCAGCATGCATATTTGTATTTCAACTCACTCCTGTTGATTCACAGACATTTCTAAATTCCCAACCTTTGCTTTTCCAGTGTTTTGGTTGTCCCTGCCAAAGAGCTCTGGATCCTTCCAGTCTCACCTCCAGAAAGTGGAGAACAGTCTGAAAGGCAGACTGAAGGAGCAGAACAATGTGGAGTTCAGCGAGTGGTCTCCAGAAGCCCATAACTCTGATCTGGAAACTCCCCTTCTCATCCTGTTCCAGAGTCAGGGCAGACCTGGGGATGAATTTCCAAGTGTTGTGCCCAGAGAAATTCGAGGTCAGGGTCCTAGGATATCTTCAACTAAGGGCAACTCTCCCGTGTGTGTGTGTGTGTGTGTGTGTGTGTGTGTGTGTGTGTGTGTGTGTGTGTGTGTGTGTGTGTGATTGATATTTTGTTTGCTACTTTGAAGCCAAACAATTTGATACTACCATTGATATTAATATATAACTGTAAGCTATACCTTTTAAACAATAAATTCAATTTCTGTTGCTTGAGGCCATGTATCTAGACAAATGTACAGCCAAGATCTAAATCACTATGTAAACTTGTATTTTCTTTGAGACAGTTTGGCTTGAGAGGTCTCAGAGAGTGTGTAGATCTGAAAAGATTACATGCAATGATGTTTTTGCATAAGTGCTTTACAAAAATAAAAAATCCAACAGTTGGTGTCCACACATGGATCACTCATGAGTTCTGTGTATGACATTTCTAATTATATATCAGACTTTTCTCTCTCAACTACCTTTCCACTGAATAAGAGGACAAATTCTTGCTATAAAATCTGAACATGAACTTTTTCACAGAGACTATGTGGCCTTGAACTCAGACCAGTGAAGAGGTGATATGGCACCTAAACATAAATTATGACTGAAATTCAAAAGAATTTCCCCCATAGTCAACATTTCCTGCACAGCTGTGTTGTTAAAAAAACTTGATTGCTAATTTAATTGTTTTAAGACAAAAAATTCCACCCATTTTAAAAATGAAGGATGTAAAAAACTTAAAATTAAGAAAAACAAAATAGCAACTGAACCATTGCATTGATTCACTTTGTTTCATTTTTGTATTCATGTGCAAAAATATATGGGCATTCATTAGGCTGTGACTGGAGCAGATTTCTTACTACAAGTTAGACTTTTTTTTTCTAATCTGACTACATCTATTTTTCACATTTACATATTTTTCCAGATTCTGAACTTTAAAAAATTTAGTCTGGAATTAAAGATCAACATGTACTACAAATTTAGGCAAAGTTTATCAATGAGTAATTTGTTATGAGGTAATTATGTGGAAAAAACATCAAAACCCCCCTTAAAACTCCAAACAGCACACACACACACACACACACACACACACACATACACACACACACACACATGCACATGCACACATACACACACAAACAAACACCCAGACACACACACACACACACACACACACACACACACTCACACACACACACACACACATCTCATTTTGATAGATCCAAAGAACTTGAGACAACAAGAAGCATCACTCTAGTATCTTGTATAGTAAAAAAAGCAGGACAAGATTTTGCTTACGTCACAGGTATTTTTTTACGTTGTAGTCACTCACGAGTAATTTTTGTTTACTTCCCTTTAGTTTGGTTGGATCAATCATGAGTAGACGGTGTGGCCTGTGTTGCACCTTTCTTGGCAGTTTTAAAACTAGAGCAGTCACCATCAGTTTATTGTCAGTTTGAGAGACTCACTGGCTCATAAAATCGGTAGCTAGAGCATAATCGCTCCAAGCATTGATTTCGCCTGCCATGGCGATCATCATGATCCAACCAAAAACAAGGGACGCAACTCACGCAAACCGCCGGTTAAATCTTGTCCTGCGTAAAATCGTGGAGTGATGCTTCTTGTTTTCTCAAGTTCTTTGATAGATCATAAGGAAAAAGTTTCATAAAAAGCTGACAGGTCCAAAGTAACATCTGACAGATTGTTAAACTCTCATGTGCAGTCAATACACTGTGACTTGGCCTTGCAATCCTACCAACATTTTTCAACTGAAGGCAGGTATAAATGCTTAGGAAAACTGAAACTGTTCACAGCCCCCCTCCCACCACTTCAAGCTGTGCATAGACTCATTCATTTGTTTGCTGTCTTTTCTTCCTGATTTGCTTGATATTCATGCATTTGCTGCCCTCTGTGCTTTTCTCACTCCTTCCTTCCTAGTCCGGCTTCCTCATGCATGCCCTCTGGACATCTGCAAGTTCAATGCCCAATAGGTTCTTTCTATCACCTGTGTGAAAGGATTGATGACATGGCCCATTGATCAGGGGGTAGAGTGTAAAGTGCTGTGAGATTTTGATCTGCCTTTCCAATCTTGTTTGGCCTCTGATCCCTTAGGGGCTGGGTAAGCCAAGAAAAGGAAAAACAAGTTTATTTAATTAAGGTAACATGGAAAATAAAAAGGGTCAGTTGGTTGGCCTCAATGTTTAAAACAAAATTATATTCCTATTTAGAGGGGGTCAGATTAAACATAAACCAAACTTTATTTCATTAAAAATGTTTCAAAAAATAAACTTATATTGTGGATTCCCTGAGTGCTCATAGAGCAGGGAAGATAGGACTGCAGGCAGTTAATTGTTTGCTGTCATTTTTTCTTTTCTGTGTATCTGTTGGGTTTGTTGTTGTCATTGTTGTTGTTGCATGCTTAAAAGAAATTTGGATTGGCAGAAAAAATATAATCAGTTGGGTTACCATAGCCACAACTTTTTTGGGGGGGTTGCCTAACAGTAACCATAAACATTTCTCACATTGATATGCAAAATTCTTAGTGAGCTTATCAAACCAATGGATGAAAACAGACAATCTTGGCTAGTTCAGTACCCTGAATTGCTGTTTATGACCCCTCACAGCTATTCTGTAAAAAATGTCCTTGATCAGCTCATATCTGCGAAGAAGGCACATCTTCCCATTCACTTTTGCTAGGACATGCTGACACAACTGATGTGAAATGTGCTGTATCTAAGGCAAGAAACATCACATAAAAAAGGATAGATACTTTCCATGCTCACCCCTTGCTTGCAAAATATCCTTTTAAAATATACAGAAGTCATAAGTAAGGATACTAGTCACGTTAGTGGCTTATCAAAGCTGTCAAAACTATATTAGCTAATTTTCAAAATTTCAACTAAAATTGTGTATATTGAGGGTGCCAAACTTCCACTTTACTCCCATGAACTTAACTATTAGTCTTTCAGAGTATAGTACAATGTACTTGAATTAAATGTTTATGTTTCATCAAAAATAATCCTCACATGAAAATACTTTTGTGGTCAGCGGTGTGAAGTCCATTACTGGTCACCCTGGCCCTTCCATTGGGTAGTTTGACACCCATGTCCATACTGTAAGCATGGTCATCTTGATCAGCTGTCCACAAGCTTTGTACACTGATGATCGATGGATTGTGCCAAGTTATGATACTAATACATAGGTCACTGCTTATCTGGTCTTTGTGTAGATCTTTGCAATGCATGGTGAGAGGTATGTTGATGAAGTCTTCTTTTTTTTTTAATCGAGCAGGCTCAGCCCTACAGGTGGTTGTGGTGGTGATACAGGATGATGAATACAGCTCTGCCCAGAGAACCATTGTTCCAGAGGATGTCACTGTCAGAGGCATCATCTCCGTGCATGTGATTCCGGGACAGCATGTGCTGCATCAAAGCACGAAAAACCAGAAAGCTGTGGCCACCATTGCTGAACTTCTGCTCTTAGAAAGAGGGGTAAATATCTCATTACTGAGGTGGATTTCTCAGAGGCAATCATAATGCATCACATGAGATTTTCGCATAGGACCAGAGGCATGCTTTGTTTCAAAAGGTATTTTAAAATGTTCAGAAATGAGCTCTCATAGTGTGCACTCACATTTCATGAGGATGGGAGAAAAATTGAAAAAGAATTTCAGTTTAATTAATCAAATGAGTCATTCATATCCCATGATTACATACAAATCAAGGGTTAATTACTGACTGATAAATGTCAGCTTCCTTTTCAGTAGTAAAAATGAAGAGACTTTGCTTTGTTGTACTGCAAACATGCTTTTGGATAATACACATGCATATCTGAGGCAAGTTTCTCAGAAGCACTCCTAACACATCAACACATCACATGCAATCCTCTTCCAGGACCAGAGGCAGGTTTCCTTCTGGAAGGTATTACAACATGTTCAGAGTTGAGCCCTCACAGCAAGCACTCGCAAAGCCCAAAGCTTTTCTCCTAATTGAACCCATGGTAAGCACTTCAGAGCTGAACATGAAAAAAAAACTTTCAAAAGGAAACATGCCTCTGGCTATTTGAGAGGATTGTGGATGATGTGTTAAGATTGCTTCTGATCCTATCATCATCCCTGACATGGAGTGTGTTGATGTTCAGGAGAACCTTCTACACCAGAACCATTTGTCAAGAAGGCAGTGGGCTGGTTCAAATACACATGAAAGGTCGAGGTAAAGGTATAGTTTAATATAGCAACTGATTACCCATATCTTGAGCTCTAATCACTTTACACTTGACTCCCTGACCATTGGGCCATACGATCAGTCCATTACTGGCTTCTGATGTCAAACACAGATGCAGGCCAATGCGATGCATGCAGTCAGGAACCAGCACCATCACTCCCAGGGCAGTATTCCAACCTGATGCTGGCTCACTGCTGCTTTATTGACTCACATGCGAAGCAAAAGTGAGTCTATGTACTGAGCCGTGTCGTCCGTCCGTCCGGGCGTCCGGGCGTCCGTCCGTCCGGGCGTCCGTCCGTCCGTAAAAAACTTAAACGTTGGATTTTTCTCGGAGACTATTAAGTCTATCAACACCAAATGTGGCATGATGGTGTATGATGACAAGGCCTCAAAAAAAATACATAGTGACTTGACCTTGCTTCAAGGTCAAGGTCACAGGAGCCAAAAATGTGGTCTCAAAAACAGTCATTTTTCACATTTTCCCAATTTTCTCCCACGTTATTGAGAATGGCGACCTTAGCTACAAGTGGTATATAGGTCAAAGCAAGCCCTATCTTTTGATACCAGTTTGGTTGACCTTGCTTCAAGGTCAAGGTCACAGGAGCTCTTCAAAGTTGGATTGTATACATATTTTGAAGTGACCTTGACCCTGAACTATGGAAGATAACTGTTTCAAACTTAATAATTATGTGGGGCACATGTTATACTTTCATCATGAGACACATTTGTTCACATATCATCAAGGTCAAGGTCACTTTGACCCTTATGAAATGTGACCAAAATGGGGTAGTGAACCACTAAAAGTGACTATATCTCATGGTAGAAAGTGCCAATAAGCACCATTGTGCTTCCTATGTCTTGAATTAACAGCTTTGTGTTGCATGACCTTGGATGACCTTGACCTTGGGTCAAGGTCACATGTATTTTGGTAGGAAAAATGTGTAAAGCATTTCTTTGTGTATGATGTCATTGGTAGGTTTAGTTGTTTGACCTTGACCTTGAAGGTCACCTGAAGGTCAAGGTCATATAAAGGTCAAGGTCAAGCATGTGAGTCGTATGGGCTTTGCCCTTCTTGTTGGGCTTTAAAGTGCCACCAGTGGCTTCACAGGTACCAAGTTTTACTCCTGGGTGGGGAGAGGCAATATTAGATTCGCACCTTGCCCAAGGATGCAGCTCTAGGATCTGTGTAGTGTTGAACATTGATATTGCTGGCCACAAGCAGCTGTAGGGATTTGCTCCAAGCACTGAACTAGAACTCTTCATAAGGAAGAAAAGCAGTCTTTGTGTCATCAAAGTTCTTCTCTGCCAAAGTTATAAAATAAATATAAAAATCTTTTAATTTGTTACAGACTTACATGAAGAGGTTGATGGAGAAAGTGCCCGATATGCTGCCTAACAGAAGACTAACAGGTAAGAAATCGGATGAGTCGCTGGAACAGACCTCCAAAGCTACGCTCAGAGTAGGCAATGTTGCAACTGAGGGGGAGAATTTTTGCTTGAGGAATGGAGAGCCGAGATCAAAACATCAGTGTTGGGTTTTCCTGTTATACTGTAAATGAAATGAAATGAAATGGCAGGATGATGAGTTAATGATATATTTAAGAACAATGTTGTGTACTTGTTTTTTTTCAGTGTCTTTACTGCTGCTGCCTAAGAGCACTGGTGACTTCTACAGCCGGATGCAGAAAATAGGAGACAGCGTGAAGAGAGAGCTGGAGACATCCTACAATGTTCAGCTGCAGCCCTGGGTTCCAGGACAGCAGGACAGCAATCCTCATGTCCTGGTTGTTTTCTGCAGTCAGGGCCGTCCTGGAGATGATTTCCCCAGTGCCATTCCTGCGGAACTCAAAGGTGAGCCGATGTTGTGGCTGTCATAATTTTGTGCTCCTGTGGTTTTCAAAAACAATTTAAAGTCAAACAAAGACACTTTTTAGACTTTTATGCAGGTGTGGATTTTGCATGAATTGTGTGCATTTTATTTTTGTCTTTTGTGTAGTTCTCAACACAGATCCAAATGTTTGCAGGGGACAGGCAGAAAAGTTCTAGAACTTCATGCATGTTTGTGATTGTCCAGTTAGTGTCCAATCACTCTCAATAGTGAGTCACTGATGACCTATCCCTAACTTGGTATCTTCATGAATGTGAACATGGTCAGTGATGTTAGCATGTGCATGTATTGTATGTAATATGGGCCACACATTGATACCATGATTTTTTGTTGTTATCATATTGACTACTCCACTGGACACTCAGACAGTGGAGACAACAATTTCAGCACAGACAACTTTCAAACATCTAATACCTCAAAAGTCTGAAACTTGACATGTTTGCATACTTGCATATAATATATTTTGTCACTTTGGCCATCTTGATATATAAATTTATAGCATCCTTGGATTTTTATGTAAACTATTTGGGCTATTGCAGGATTATGTTGACTGCTCTGCTGGACTAGTTGGCAATAAGATGATTTAATTTGCATTAGGTTTGGAATTAACAAATCAGGAATCTGTAACAAACTGTATAGAATTATGCTATTTTTTAGTCATCTTGACTGTACCTTCAGACTGCCAGACAAAAAAAAATAAAAAATTCTGCATTCATATTTTATTAAATATGTTATAACCCCCCACCCCTCCATCCTGTGTGCAATGCAAGCTGACCAGCTGACCGCTCTGGGACCCCTCCTCTGCTGTGGTCTGATAGTTGGTGCAGCTGCCCTGTCAGTCACTTGTTGGATTAGTGTAACCCAAGGCTAGTGAACCTTTCCCATACTCTGGCATCCAAATTCTAACATTTTGACTATAAATCTTATGTTTTCCCTCAAGTAAGACAGCTACTTGCAACAGCATATGATTCATTCAATAGACTGTGTTATGCTGAATGAGGCAGCATATGTAAAAAGTAATTTCAAAGTAAGTTAAATTAAGTAATTTCTCTTTTGTACCTTTTGATGCTCAAACCCAGGAACCAGGGTTAAGATTTGGGAAACAATCCATACCCTGGGTCCCGTGAGGTCCTTGCATCTGCTTGTTAAGGGGGAATGGCACACTAGACGAGACCAGCCAGCAGCTCCTGTAACCATGGGTTAATAAAGTTGTGGAAAGCAACGTCTTGTCTCTTACCTGCGCCCTTCTACCATCAAGCCTCAAACCTTACCACTGACTCTTCTTTTATCTACATCTTCCCCATAAAATATCATTATAGGGTGTGTGTGTGTGTGTGTGTGTGTGTGTGTGTGTGTGTGTGTGTGTGTGTGTGTGTGTGTGTGTGTAACAAATCAGAAACTAATCAATGACTTAGTTGGAGTTTGTGGAAACGTTTCATCTTGTTCTCTCTCTCTCTCTCTCTCTCTCTGTCTCTCTCTCTCTCTTTCTTTCTCGTTCTCTTTACATACATATATATATATATATATATATATATATATATATATATATATATATATATATCTATCTCATTACCATCATGGCATACATACATATATATATATATATATATATATATATATATATATATATATATATAATATATGTCTCATTACCATCAGGGCAAGTCTCGCATTCAATGCTAAAGTCCACCCCGGAGCCTGAGTTTTTTATCTGTAAGTCAGGCAGGTAGTGGAAATATATATATATATATATATATATATATATATATATGCACAAATATGTTTTGATAGTCTGGCACATATAAATACCCCTTCTGTTATTTCCACTACCTGCCTGACTTACAGATAGGAAACTCAGGCTCCGGGGTGGACTTTAGCATTGAATGCTAGACTTGCCATGATGGTAAGGAGACAGTTGTCCCCATGAATTGTGCAGACCATTTGGGTCCTAGTATCCTGGTGAGCTCATGCCATCTGGCAGCCTCTTTGACTGCTCCTGGCTGGGCATCTGGAATTGGCCCCAAGAGTCCAGCAATCAAGGGTTTTGGCTCTTAATGCATTGAGCAGCTCAGGCCTAATACTGTGCTGTTTCATGAAGGCCATTCATGCCAATCAAATTTCAAGGTTCAGTCTTTCTAACAAAGAGGTGAGGGGCCGGTGTCAGACTCTCAATCTATGACAACAAGAGAAGGGTGATCAATCAAGTCTGGCGAAGAAGTTGCAAAGTTGCTAGCAGGGGCAAGCTTTTGGAGAATACACTCCTTCTTCCAACTTCGCCAGACTTAATTGGTCACCTTTCTCTTGTCACAGTCTTTCTGAGTCACTTGTTGCTATTTTGATTTGGCCAAACTAGTTTCGTAGTAAACACAATGAGCTGAAAGAATACAGTTTTTGCTAGGCAGTGAATTTCAAACTTATTATGATGCTAGTGAGCACCTCAATTTGCATGCCATGCATGTGGGGCTCTGTGGCCAAACGGTCAAAGTGTTTGACCTGCATTCCCTTACAGCTTATGGGTGCAGTGTTTGAAACTGCACAAATCCCAAAGTTAAATCCTTGGGTAAGGTGCCTCACCCACATTGCCTCTCCTATCGAGGAGTAACACCTGTCACTGGGCTCTGCACAGTGGCAGCTGGGGATGAAATTCCCCCCAAGAATGTCCTTATAAAAAAGGGACAAAAAATATTGTTATATTCATTATTATTGTTGTTGTGTTTGTTATTATTGTAACATCTGACACCTTATCCTGGGCTTGATGCAGGAGCACAGCAGAAGGTGCTGGTTGCAGTGGTGCAGGATGATGAGTGGACCAGCTGCAGCAGAACCATAGTCCCTGAGGACGTCAATCTGGTCTCCGTGGTCAACCTCCACGTGGTGCCAGGGCAGGATACACTGCATGCTCCTGGCTCCAGCCTCAGTCCCAGGAACAAGGAGACCATCTCCACTATAGCCAGAGATCTCAATCTGCAGCCCAGGTCATGTTCATTGTGGCCATATGCACTAACTGCAGGTTTAGCAGGTCTGTGTGTTGTTGCAGTGATTATTGTATTCCACCCTCACAGCCAAATCCCCCTGTGGGTTCGGGGACACCGTTACTTGATTTGTGTGTACTCTAAACTGTTCAGTGATTTTCGTGCTTAATGGCCTTACATAGCCTACAAAAGCTGCTAGGCCTTAAAACACTATCCATCCATCATCTCAGCCGAAAGCCCATTTCCCCTAAATAAGTTCTGCAATGAGACAAAGGATACGCATACAAGTATTCTTATTGTTTTTGTATCTGTCTTGGTTTAACTGACAGATTAAACTTCCCAACTCATCTGCAATCCCCTCCCATTAACACATTAGAATCGGTGTGCATGTCTGTATGCATCCTTTCTTGGGACAGGGGAAACTAATGCGTAGTGATAGAAAACACTAGATATGCCTAAGTAAATTGGAGACCAGCTTGTTAAAACCCAATCTATCTCCTAATTCCCAGAAGAGGAGGGAGAAAGGAGAAATGATGGAAGGAGGAGGGAAGGATAAAGAGGGAAGAAGAAAAGGGAAAGAAGGCAGAAGGAAGAGGAGGAGGAATAGGGACAACAAGGAGGAGATGCAGAAGAAATTAGTGGAGGAAGGCAGGAGGAGGAGGAAGCTGAGGGGGAGGAGGGAAGAGTAATAGTAGGAAATTTTATTTGGATGAACAATAGTCATCAGGAAAGCTTTATATTCAGTTCACTGCTCTGTTGGAAAGATTTGAAAGACTTTTTTGCAATTAGATGTACAAGAAAAGTTTACATGATCACATTACTCTGTCAGAGTTTTGCAACACTTGATGCTTAAGTCTGGAAATTGGGATTCCCGGCTATGTGGATTGGTATTTGACGCTGTACTTTTCAGAGAATGGACATGTTGTTGCTTTCATTGGCATCAGTGACTCAACAGTAGTGGTGATCTAATACTTCATCTGAGCAGTGTGCACAGCAGCTATACTTTGCTTTTACCATGCATTCCCAACCAAGGCTTCATCTGCATATGGGCTCTTTTGGACATCTTTTGGTATATTACAGGATTTTCAGGGAAGTAAAGAAGCAATTCTTTCAGACATGATTTATAAATTCTACTTTCACTCGGGGTGACAAGGCAGGAAGTCTAAGAAGAGATGAAGGACTTTCCTTACGATCACCTTTGACAGGAAGAAACAATGGCTACAGAGAGTCTGGCTGAAACTGTGAGGTAGAATCCATTCACATGAAGGGGAAAGGAAAGGCTGGGAACAAATAGAGTGAAGGATCTTAAGTTGTGGTGTAAACTGCTGGTTGTATTGTACACATCTTCATTATTCCTTGTCTTTGTCCATTATGTCCTTCATAGTTACAGTGAATGTTGTGCACGGAATGGGCAGGGGGCATTAGTACATCTGTTGTGGACGATCACCCTGCATGCATGGTCAACATTTTCTGGTTGAAGTTTCACATAAAATGTTGTAGGTTTCTTATGTCTTTTTGCAACTGTACATGGAACAAAGACTATTGAATTACATGTTCAGTTAGATTTATTTTTCCTCCCCTAATGAGCAGCAGCAGAGTGATTAGGAGATGTGAACAAGTGCTAATTTGTTTTGTTTTGTTTTGATTTACCCTCAACTTTGTGAAAATTACACTAAAATTATTTTAATGCAGCTATAGCATTGAAACAAGTTTGTGGGTGTTAAAAAATGCAATGAATTTGGGTTTTGTTGAGTGATATAGTTTTTGCAATGCTGTAATGGATATTATAATTATATACACTCACATCTGAACTACAGAGATGGATACAAGCCCTGGAAATGAGATGCTACCGCAAGATTCTGAACATCTCATATAAAGACCATGTCACAAATGAGGAAGTCAGCAACAGGATCAGGAGAGCATTTGGACAGTACGAAGACCTGCTCTCAATCGTGAAAAGCAGAAAGCTGAAGTGGTACGGTCACATGTCAAGAGGCAGTGGGCTGGCCAAGACCATCCTGCAAGGTACCGTACCAGGTGGGAGAAGGAGAGGCAGGCAGAGAAAGAGGTGGGAAGACAACATCAAAGAGTGGACAGGCTTGGCCTTTGCTGACTCACAGCGAGCCACAGAGGATAGAGATCGATGGAGGAAGATTGTCCGAAAGTCATCAGTGGTACCTCAACAACCCATATCAGGGTTAAGAGACTAAACTAAACTGAATGGATATTTGGAATCATGTGGCTGAAATTTGCAGTTATATCTCCATTGAGAGCCTAACTTGTTTTAAGATGATGTCAATGTTAGGGTTAAATATTGAAATCCCTTCCATTGATGGGCCACACTAGAGGACCCGTCCAAGGAGAGGGGTGCGGACCCCGCTCCATTGGCAGGCCACAGAATCTGATTGGAAGTGTTTTTGCTAAGGTGTTTATGATCGAAACAGAGCCAAATTACCTTGACAACAGCTGCAAATATGATATTCATTGTAACCCAATTCAGCTGAAAGTGCATTGTGTACACCAGTTTGTCAATCATTCGCACTTAATTGTCATTTTGTGGGCAAAATAACCGTCCAAGATTGCGTATGCGATCTAGCAAGCACACACTAATTTGGTTGTCATTCTGTGTAGGAGTCACAGCGAATTAAATGACTAACACCGCACCCCCCTTTCTTTGACTGAGTCAACTAGTGTGGCCCATCAGTGGAAGGGATTCCTCAATATTTTGGTGCTTGTACAACTTTGGCTGACTCAAACTGAGGACTTCTACTTCAGCAGCATCCAGGCACTCCAGCACTATTGGAGGAAGCGTCTGAACTTGATGGGAGATTATATTGAAAAATAAAGCATGAAAAGATTTCTGTGGGCTTTTATTTCATGGAGGCTCAAAACTTATCAGTCACCCCTTGTTTGTGCTACAACTGTATCTGCTTTACCAGTCATAAATAAAGAGAGCTTAACCCTTTGCAGCCTTGGTGTGTCTGTCACTGAGGATGACTGCAGGAGCACAGGCAATGCCTTGGGCCCTATGCAGTTTGTTGCAAAGAGGCAAGACTAGACTAAAGACTGCCCCAACTCCCAAAATAACTGGCAACTTCTGGTTCTTTGGAAACAATAAGTGGACAGAGTGGCAAAGTAGTTCTCTCAACAGGCAGAAGCAGCCAAAAGAACAAATAAGTCCATTTGTTTGGTCATCACCCTGTCGCAACATCTCAGAAAGTTAAGCCTGATCTGCAGGGATAAATTCAACAACTGACACAGCATTAAGTCGTTGTTGGAATCCTGATACCAACAAATGTCTATAAATCTATTTTCTTAAAACCCTGCATAGATAAACATTTTCTAAATGTTATCAATTAGTCAAAGTGGTGTTACAAGCCCAACCTCCCAGAGTCTAGGGGTATGATGATTATGAGTTTGTGTAATTACTTTACACTTGAGGATATAGGCTTGTAGACACAAAATCTCTTACATGCTTCATTCACTCTTCTCTCACAACCAAGGAGAAAACAAGCGAGATTTAGATAATAATACATTTAATGAATAAAGTATTTCAATCATGCAAGACATGCACTAGAAGAAGGTTATTATTGGATTTCAATTGTGAATATTTATGAATTTCTAGGCCAGCCGAATAAAAAGGAAAATTGGAATGATTTGTTCTTAGTTCTAAGTCAATTGTTCAATGTGAAGAAAGGTCAATGCTCACCGAGATCCAACGACGAAACAAAAATCAGTTCTTTTCCTAACCAGTCTGTTTTCGCTAAACTCGTAGAGGTGGAGGGAGTCGGTCTTCTTTGGAGGAGTTCACAGCATCTTTTAGGCAGGCACCTCTGAGACAGGTCGACAGCACTTGTCTCAGCCGGGACTTCGGAAAACATGCGTGTGGCTTGGATGTTAAAGCCGAAGTGATGATTCTAATGTTTCACTCTCTGAGCACGCTTCTCTGTGGCCGCTGCACCCCCTCCCTCCGGCGAATTCCCAGCCTGGAACGCTGTCTGGGAAAAGAGGACCCCCCGGTCCCGCACCGGCAAGTGGGAGCATCAGGGCGAGCGAGGGCCAGGTCGTTATCTTATCACTAACCCTAGGTGATGACAGAGACTTCCCTCCGAGAGTGGATGACCCCTGTGGGAACTAATTTGACCGCCCACAGACGATGCGACACCCTCGGTCCTCATTTCATAGCATCTCTCTAATTAAGACACAAGAGAGCCACTGATGGGCAACCATCACAGTGGCTATGAGTGTGTGATAGGACTTCGTACACATGACAAGGAAACAATGTATCTGAGAGAAAGCAGTGAGACATGGTGAATCGAAGGGTCTTCTTACCTAACTGCAATTCCCTGCAAATCGTCTGCTACCGTTTCATTTCTCCGTGTTGTAATCCTGTGTATGTGTGAATAAGAGTATGAATGCAGAGGGTGAACATCTATGATGCACCTTCGTGCCTGCATGAGTGTTGGTTCAACATCTATGATTTGCCAACAAAAGAAACAAATCATCTTAAAAGGAGCTTCCTCAACACCATGTTAACTATGAATATGTAGATCACCAGCTCCTGGCAGCCCCATGTCCAGTAGTCTCCTCTCTTGCATGAGTGCATAGTCGGCTCCTCAACCTCTACTTCCCTATAGAAACCCTGTCTTTAACAGGTGGATGTAGGCAAAGACCCTGTATATAGGATCTTTGATGTAGGTGAGCAAGCTTTGGCGTTTGATTAAGTGTGAGGCGCAATGCTGTGGTTTTATTCCTGGGATGGGAGAGCTGTGGATTATGAGAGCAAGAAGGTTTAGGAGCCTAGCTGCTACAAGAGAAAAAAGACATTGGAAAGAACAGAGAGGAGAGCAAGAAACTTCAAGGGGAGCTGTTACAGAGGCAAGAGAAGAGGAGGCACAGATAGGAAGCTTCAGTGGGAATAACAACAGAGACAAGAAGGGCAAAGCCCATACGACTCACATGCTTGACCTTGACCTTTATATGACCTTGACCTTCAGGTGACCTTCAAGGTCAAGGTCAAACAACTAAACGTACCAATGACATCATACACTAAGAAATGCTTTACACATTTTTCCTACCAAAATACATGTGGCCTTGACCCAAGGTCAAGGTCATCCAAGGTCATGCAACACGAAGCTGTTAATTCAAGACATAGGAAGCACAATGGTGCTTATTGGCACTTTCTACCATGAGATATGGTCACTTTTAGTGGTTCACTACCCCATTTTGGTCACATTTCATAAGGGTCAAAGTGACCTTGACCTTGATGATATGTGACCAAATGTGTCTCATGATGAAAGTATAACATGTGCCCCACATAATTATTAAGTTTGAAACAGTTATCTTCCATAGTTCAGGGTCAAGGTCACTTCAAAATATGTATACAATCCAACTTTGAAGAGCTCCTGTGACCTTGACCTTGAAGCAAGGTCAACCAAACTGGTATCAAAAGATAGGGCTCACTTTGCCCTATATACCATATATAGGTCAGGTATCCAATCTCAAAAACTTTAGAGAAAATTGAGAAAATGTGAAAAATGGCTGTTTTTTAGACAACATTTATGGCCCCTGCGACCTTGACCTTGAAGCAAGGACAAGTCACTATGTATGTTTTTTGAGGCCTTGTCATCATACACCGTCGTGCCACATTTGGTATTGATAGACGTAATAGTCTCTGAGAAAAATTCTACGTTAAAGTTTTCGGACGCCCCGACGGACGAAACGGGTGAGTACATAGACTCACTTTTGCTTCGCATGTGAGTCAATAAATGGAGATGCAGTAACAACAGCAACAGGTACCGATTGTCTGCATCTGCGACCATAGCACAGAGCTGCAGCAAAAGATTTCTATAATGTAGGGGAAAGTGGGGCATTAAGCCCCAGGGAGCATTAGTGGCCACTTCCAAAATGAGTTTCAAACAATTAAAGTTAGTTTCTCTCAAGAATGACTTATGGTTTTGACCCAGTCGGAAATAGGTCAGTCACAGTGCAAGTTTTTTTTGGACACCACTCTTCCTGCTATGTTAAATGTCCGAAAAAACTTTGCCTCTTAGACCTCACTCACATCTAATTTTGATGTGCACTTCATGATCATCAAAGGAACACGAGAATTGCATCAGTGCTTTCCTAAACCACCAAGGCAAGTGCACATGCATTAATTTCATGATGATTCATGTCATATTTCAAGTATTATATACTGCTGTGGAGATAAATTTTTGCAGGTGATTGAAGAGGAATTGTGGCTTTTTCGGTGACGATTTTTATTCCTCCATAAAAATTTCATTGAAGTTTGTTCATTATGATAAGTTTGATGATATTTCAGCACTGACAGTTAAAACTTCCTGACCCTTTATTAATCTTGAATGAAAAAGCCAAAGCCCATGAGAGCCAATCAAAATGCGGTGGGACTTAATGCCTCACATTTTAGCGTGAAATTTTTAAAGTCAACAAGTCCAAATAATACTGATGAAATACACACACATCTCAACTCTAAATTAGCATGTGTTTCTGTTTTTTCTGTTCAATACATTTATCCTGAAAATGTCAGTAAACCACTAGTTGGTGCCTGTTTCCTTAATTTTCTGTACCTGATTATGTAGCATTATGTCAAGAAAACAGCAGTTTCTGCCATAAGTATATATATACACAGATCAGAAGAAATAAATGGAAACCATGCACTTTGATGAATGGTATCACATGCAGCTTGTTGAATTGCTTTGAGCTGTCAGAGACTACATTAAATAGGGCATTTGGGCTGCATCATGTCACTTTGGACCTAGCTTCATTTCATTTGCAGAAAATTTTACAGTAAAATTATATTTAAAAATTCCTTCTGTGTGATTCTATGCATTTGTTAGTTATCTTATACATTTCAGATGAGATAAAACTTACCAAAATATGTATTTTATGTTGGGGCCTAATGCCTCGATCTCCTGGGGCTTAATGCCCGAGAGCATGAAGTTCACTGTAAGAAATAAAATTTGTTTAAAAAATTTTGTTTCGAGTTTACCAAAGAAAGTCAGTATGTTTCATTGGATGTTAGTGTCCTCAATTTGTTTACTCTGTATAATTTGATGTAACTTTTTACAGACCAGAATAATAGCCCTACTTTTAAAAGGGGGTACCTAATGCCCCGCTTTCCCTACGCGTACTTGGAGAAGTAGCTCACCTTTACAGCATGCTTGACCATCAGAACTGAGACGTTTGGGCAAGGTTACATAAAAAGATTCAAGCTTCCCATGTTCAACTGATGCAACGGAGAGGGTCACTAGAGGGAAATGCCGGCTTTCTGATTGGCAGCCTCAAGAAGAAACCCATGCTAAACAGAAAGTTTACCCGCTGTGGAACCTTGGTCCAGGCAGCTGGCCAAAAGTGAATCAGCTTTATCTGCATATACATTCGTGTTCGTCTAAGGCAGCGAGGAATAAAAATAAAATTTGTCGTAGAGCTTAAGCCAGGGGAGGCAACTCTTATTTAATAGAAAACTCGCACCTCAGTTTCCGGGAAAAGCAGTCGCTTTCTACTGTGTGGGCGTGTGCTTGAAATGATATACAGATTGCGTGCCTGATCTATTTGCAGAGTCCTGCATACTCTTTGTTTCAAAAACAGAGGTTCAACATGTCTGGAAACGAAGGTAATCTGTGCTTGTGTTGATAGTCGCGCCGAGGGAGTGGCAACTCTCCGATTTGGGTTTCTCTCGGTATTTTCCTCTTGAGTCTTTCACCATGATCATGATCCCAATTGGCGCTACACATGAAAAACACAAAAATCACATAATATACTGACGATGTGGAACATCCAGCAAACTTTCTCGTTGATCATGATGATAGTTCGACTTCACCATCAAATATGTGGACATGGGCCTGCGGACATTCCTCATGTTTTGATAAAATGACTCCCTTGCGAATGGAGTCTTTTGAAAGTGATGTGAAACTGAGTAACCAGCGTACGATATTCATTAGTTTGTTTAAACATGCTGTGCACAGTATGCGTTGTTGCAAACTGTAAACAATACACAGCTAAGAAGTGTCTCGTATTATCTCGTGAATGCAGACGAAAGACAAGGTTTGTAGACTGTTGAGACCCTATGTCATAGCCGTAAGAAGGATATATTTGAATTGATGCACCGCAGCAATTTCACTAAACCTTAGATTTCAGCAGCCGCAGCAGCAAGAAGTATTAATGACACAGAACTTTACATCATGAGCAGGACTAGATACCTCACCTGCCCTTGTTGTACATGTCTAATATGATGCATTACTTGGCACCAAGCATTGCAAAAACACTACTATAGCTTAAAAGATTATGGAACAGTCATTCTAAAATCAGTGATCATTATGAAGAAAAAAATGGCACTCTGTAGCCAAGCAGAGTTTGACCTGCAGTTGCTTGCAGCTTAATAGGTGCGGTGTTCGAAGCTGCACAGATCCTAGAGTTGCATCCTTGGGCAGGGAGCTCCACCCACATTGCCTCTCCTACTGAGGAGTATAACTGGTCACTGGGCGCTGCACAGCCTCGACCGGGGGTGAAATTCCCCCAATAGAATTTCCTCAGGAAGGACAAAAATGATTATCATTTAATGTGTTATTGGGAAGATGAATGAGCCATATTTATATTACAAAAATCTAAACAACAATATGGAGTGAATGAGGAAGGGTAATGTTGGGGTCAGGGGATGGGAAAGCAAACCAGTCACACACACACACACACCAGCCCTGATGTAGCTGTTATGACTCTGTCTCCTCTGGAGACACTGCAGTTGCCATCATTATCAGCTGTAATGATAAGGTACGACTATCACCAAGTATATTTGCCTCCTCCATCTGGCTGTCATGTGTCATGCGTGTCCTGTGAGTTAAATGCCTATTCTGCATGACCAGCCACTACATGGCTCTCATCTGCTAGTCTGGAAGGCTTTTCGCAGCTGCTTGTCACATCACTTGTTAACTGGACTTATTCATGCCTTCCCACTCTCCCTGTCATGTATCCTGTGTGCTAGACGTCCATTTGTCCTACAGCTGCCCATTCCATCATTTGTTCATTTGACTGGACATGTGATTGCAGACCTTCCCCTGGCAACTTTGCTTTCCTAAGTCTCAATTGTTATATGTAGGTGTAAATTTCAATAAATTTGATGCTTTCTCTGAATCACTTGATAGACCTTGTTTTGCTAAATGAGGCAACTTTTGAAACAAGTAATTTCAGTTAAGTATAGAAGAGAAATAAGCTCCTTTTGGTCATTAAAAACACAGGCTCAAGGACAAGCAGAGATCAAATGGGCTGATCCCCATGCTGAGTCCTCTTACAATAGTGCATCCATTTGATAAGGGGGACCATCTGCCACTCTAATGCCACCTCAGTCTTGGCATTGCTGTACACACTTAAAGACTACTAATAACTAGTACTATAAGAGGCCACTGCCACTATTGTCTTGAGCTGGTCCAGGCCACAGCCATCCGGCCTTGAACCAGCCAGCAGCTCCTGCACCCATGGGATGAACAAAGTTGTGAAAAGTAGCTCTGACTATGACAGCTTAATCACATACAAAAATGATGATGGAGACAGTCATCATCTTGTAGTACTATCTTGTCACTGCTACGCTATTGTTACTTTCATCATGTGACTTGGACATCCCATTGAACATGCATCAACATCCACAAATGCTGTCATTGTGATGATCCCATTCATTGTTTTGCATTGTAGATGACAGGTCCATGCCACCTCCTTCATACAGTGAAGCTATCAGTGATCCACGATACATGGCCTCAGGAGCAACTTCATTGGGATCTGCTGTGCCCCCCTACCCCAGTCTGCCCCAAGGACAGCCAGTTGCTGCTCAAAGTGTTCCCTCTGGCTACCAGGCCCTGCCCACAAGTTACCAGTCTCCACCCACCAGCTACCAGGCCCCGCCCACAAGTTATCATGTTCCACCTGCCAGCTACCAGGCCACTCTCCCAGGAGTCCAGTCCACTTCCTCCACAAACCCATATCCAGTGCAGTCTGGCTACCCCACACAAACCACCATTACCTACAATCCATGCCAGGGCAATGTCCAATGTGGAAACCTCCCCCAAGGATTTGCTACAACCCCTCTGGTAAGTACCTTGCATTTCTGTAGAGGAGAACATAACTTCCAAGTGCTCTTTGGGTCAGGTGAAAGTGGATTTGAGCCAAAAGTGGCAAAAGAAATTATAAGGTCTGTCAGTCTGATGAGTGATGAAAATTCCTTGTTTAACCCATTATGACCTACAGCGTGTGATGAAAACGGCTTCCTAAAACCTGAGAGGTGTTTTCAGGAAAAAACACAAAGTTGACAACAGTCATAAAAAAAATTTCTATCTTCATGTTGCGTGCACGTGATCTGCTACTTGCGGTCCATCCCAGTTTGCCCCAGGAAAGTAGAAGCAGGACAGGCGTGTGTTTTCTTACAGGATGTTTATTCCCGGACTGGTCAGCGCTTACAGCAATCACTCGTACACCCACAGTGGTCACTCGTGCTGCTCAGGCTGCGCCTTAATACGGCTCCGACAGCCTCCCAAGCGCTCTCAGCTTCCAGTGACCTGTGCTGGACAGGCTGCGCCTCACAGCGGCTTCTACAGCCTACCAAGCACTCGCTTCCAGTCACCAGTAATAATAATAATAATAAATCACTTTTATACCGCGCAATACTCCCACACAGTGAGACTCAAAGCGCCTAAAAAAAAAGAAAAGAAAAAGAAAATAGAAGTAAAAAAAAACACACAATAGGAATGTATATGAAAGTAATATACATCAAGGTAAGAGAAACAAAGATGAAAAGCAGGTGATATAAAACAACACAGCAACACAAACCAGACATTCAGTCAACATTCATACAGACGAAAAAACAAAACAAAACAAACAGTTTATACAGATATGTACAATGCACTAACTGTTCTCAGGAAGCAGTCAGGCCCTAGGGGCACTACACTGAAAAAGCTTTACGGAAATAATGGGTCTTGAGGTTAGATTTGAAGGAAGGAAGAGAAGTGATGCCACGGAGAGATGACGGCAGAGCATTCCAGACAGAAGGTGCTTGAAAGTGAAAGGATCTCTGGCCAAAGGATTTGGTGGTGGTTTTAGGTTTGCAGAGAAGTTTTTCGGAGCCTGAGCGGAGAGAGCGAGAGGGTTGGTAGATCTGAAGAAGAGATGAGAGATAGGGCGGCAGAGTTCCATCAAAGCAACGGAAGGCGAGAGTGGCGAGTTTGTACTGGATCCTGTACTCAACAGGAAGCCAGTGGAGTTTCATGAAAAGAGGGGTAACATGTGTTCTCTTGGATTTTCTGAAAATGAGACGGGCAGCGTTGTTTTGAACCCGCTGAAGGCGAGAGATTTGTTTGGATGGTAGTCCTGCAAGCAGGGAGTTGCAGTATAGAATGAAGGAAGTCTCAGTCTCCAGTAACCCGTGTTATCATGTACATACGTTTATATAGTGCCGTGCTTGGGTTCGAGAGTATTCTTGGTGACCTCTGCCCTGCCACGTCGGCATACTCAAGGGGACTCCCGCCCTCCCTGGCCGTTGACCAATCGGTGGTCAGATGCTTACTGCATAGGGGGATGGGGAGTTTCCAGTCCCCCGCCCCCCCACCCAGCATTCTGCTGACTCATTCTGACCCCCTGACCCTCTGCGCCCTGACCAGGCAGAAATCGCCTCCACCCCCTCTCACAGACAAAGGAGGCGCTGACTCATTCTGACCCCCTGACCCTCTGAGCGCTGACCAGGCAAAAGTCGCCTCCACCCCCTCTCCCAGACAAAGGAGGTGCTGACTCATTCTGACCCTCCTCTTACAGACAAAGGAGGGAAAGCCCCCGAACCTTTTGCAGGCACTTTACATTACATTCACATCCGCAGGCATTTCACATTCCTTCGCAACATTCACTTTTACACTTCCTAGAAACAAGAAGTACACCACTGGCAAATGCGACGTCTGCGTAGCATCCGGTCTGAAAGGGAGATGTAACGCGCGCCTAGCATCCGGTCTGAAAGGGAGATGTAACGCGCGCCTAGCATCCGGTCATAATGGGTTAAAAGAAAATATTTTAAAATATTGATTTTGAAAACCCACAGAAAAAAAACATCTTTGGAAGCATAGCTGCAGACAGTGAAAAATGCATCAATTATCTGTCTGAGGTATTAGTTTTGCAATCTCTGCTAGAAGATTGTTGATACTCTCTTCAGCAGAAAATGAATAAGGATTTCTGACATCTGAACAATATACTCAACAAAATTGCTCTGCTTACTTGTTTTACCTGCTGCTGGAAGTGATGCTAGGAAAACATTGAGAGCTCTGATATAAGTTTCTTGGCTTGCTTCATCTACTTGGGAAAACCCCCATAGAGTTTAGGTTTTCATATAAATTCATGTATATTTGAGTTTATGTGGGGTCATACAGTGAAAATAGCAGTATGTTACATTTAAACCACTATTGTTTTTATTTTTAATAATTCAGAACCAAAGTTAATAATTTCATTTTGCATTTTATACTAGTTCTAGCCAAACATAATTATCCATAATTGCTGCTTTGAAAAGTTTGACTTTCTTGTTCACTACTGTTGATTTTGCTTGTATTGTTTACTGGCTGGCTTTTTGTTGAGTCTGGATCTTTCAGTAAAGAGTTGCATGTTGTTGTTGTTGTTGTTGTTGTTGCGTACCTGGGCTAAACACTCCCAGGATCCCCCATGTGGGTGAGATGATTGCGTGTGTGACTGTTTTTGAACACCCCGCCATATAGGCAGCCACACTCCGTCTTCAGAGGATTTGATCTCTGTCTCCAGAAAATGCCAGTTGTTATGTTAGGAGCTTACCACGGCTGAAGATAATCCTCACATAACAGTACAACATTACAACATTTTGTTGTAGCCTTGGTTTTTGGTTGGAGTCAACAAATAACAACAGCCTTTGCCCAAGGCAAAAGAGTTGCATGATTTCTGTGTGCTTTGCTTTTTGTTTTGTTTGCTCATTTTGTGATGGGAAACACTGGAATGAAAATTCAAGCTGTCGTGAATGTTGCCACTGCTTGCACCACTGTCGGCATGCCAAGCAACATTGCTTCATTTGCCAAGCTTGATGCCCTCCCCAATGCATGAGGTGACAGTAACAAGGAAAATTGTCAATGCTGCTAAAACCAGCACAAATTGTCTGGTACAACCCAATGGCTTTGCTATGTTTATGCAGGAAGTTAGTTGAGATGACTTGCCTTGCTAATAGAAAGAAAAATGAATGACTTTCAGTTTCAAAAACAGATACAGTGGATTGAGCTGCTGAAATCTCCAATTTGGGGTTCTTCCAAATAGTTCAGTTCAGTTCAGTTCAGTCTCTTAACCCTGAGATGGGTTGTTGAGTCACCACTGATGACTTTCTGACAATATTCCTCCATCGAGCTCTATCCTCTGTGGCTCGCTGTGAGTCAGCAAAGGTCAAGCCTGTCCACTCTTTGATGTTGTCTTCCCACCTCTTTCTTTCCAAATAGTAGACACCTCATTTGAAGTGGGACTTTGACTGAAGTTCCACAATAAGTGGAAAAAAACCCACAACTTATTTCATTCACTTTCTGAAGACCTAGAAGAAAGACAGAAACTCACTTGATTCAAACAGACACTTGAACATGCAGGGTATGTCTACAGTTAGAGGATCTAGGAATTAGAAGCATTGTGAAAAGTGGAAAGACTATTAATCTGGACAGCTCCACCTCATTTACACACTCTCTGATCAGTTTGTCAACAATCATACATAGATACAAAAGCATATGATAACTTGATAATTTTCCAAGTGCCTTGGAATGTTTCTGCCTGAGTTTATCTTGAATTTATACTGACAGATACCAACTAATAATACAAAAATCAGCCCCAGTCTCAGATCAGCAATGCTGTCAATTGGCCAATCAGTTTCTTCCTACCAAACAGCTTTGAAATGGATACCCAGATTCTATTGCTCTTGTTCTACTGTAACATTTGTTTTACAATCTCTAGTTTCTTTTTTTCTTTTTTTTGGCCTTGTTAGGAAGATTGTTACCCAGTAAAGCTGATCACAGAGGTGTTTCTCTATCACAGTGAGAATCAAACAGATTAGCATGTGAGCATGGATACATCATCATCATGAACAAAGTTCAGTGTAAGCTAGAAGATTGTCTGGTTGAACATCATTCAGTGAAAATTCTAGAACTGACATGGGTCACTGAGTTGTGTTCATTGATGCAGGAGTATACACACAAAATGATGATGCCTGTGAAAATCCAAGGACTTGTTAGAGTGGGGAAGTATCACTGCGTGGAAGAATGGAAATGGGACTGGAAAACAATAGGGCGCTGAGTGGGGAAGTATCACTGCGTGGAAGAATGGAAATGGGACTGGAAAACAATAGGGCACTGAGTGGGGAAGTATCACTGCGTGGAAGAATGGAAATGGGACTGGAAAACAATAGGGCGCTGAGTGGGGAAGTATCACTGCGTGGAAGAATGGAAATGGGACTGGAAAACAATAGGGCACTGAGTGGGGAAGTATCACTGCGTGGAAGAATGGAAATGGGACTGGAAAACAATAGGGCACTGAGTGGGGAAGTATCACTGCGTGGAAGAATGGAAATGGGACTGGAAAACAATAGGGCACTGAGTGGGGAAGTATCACTGCGTGGAAGAATGGAAATGGGACTGGAAAACAATAGGGCACTGAGTGGGGAAGTATCACTGCGTGGAAGAATGGAAATGGGACTGGAAAACAATAGGGCACTGAGTGGGGAAGTATCACTGCGTGGAAGAATGGAAATGGGACTGGAAAACAATAGGGCACTGAGTGGGGAAGTATCACTGCGTGGAAGAATGGAAATGGGACTGGAAAACAATAGGGCACTGAGTGGGGAAGTATCACTGCGTGGAAGAATGGAAATGGGACTGGAAAACAATAGGGCACTGAGTGGGGAAGTATCACTGCGTGGAAGAATGGAAATGGGACTGGAAAACAATAGGGCACTGAGTGGGGAAGTATCACTGCGTGGAAGAATGGAAATGGGACTGGAAAACAATAGGGCACTGAGTGGGGAAGTATCACTGCGTGGAAGAATGGAAATGGGACTGGAAAACAATAGGGCGCTGAGTGGGTGGCACAGCATCAACATCTGCAGGATTGAAAAATGGAAAGTTTGAACATGCAATCCTAATTGAAGAGTCTAGTGCATGAAATGCATCAAACTGTGTAGAGGACAGATAATAGATCCACTTTTCTTTGGTGGTGATGCATGGCCAAAGTCATGTGTGATGTCAGATCAGGATACCCGACTGAGATCCACTGCTGATTTTCCACAACTGATGCCTTGAGACTGTTGGAGTATCACTTAGAGAGGTAACATTGACAGTGGAAAGTGGCTTTAGCAGCTGAGAAGTAAGGTGAGGTAAGGGTGATAAGGCAAAGTTTTATTTGTAAATTTATTTCTGCTTAGGAAACACAAAGGGAGGTGGTGTGTTGATGGCCATTTTGAGAAATCAACGGTCAAAGATTTAACTTTATCCAGTTTTTCCTTAGCTACGAGCCTTTTTATTGCTTGCATTAGCTCAAAATTTGGCAGGTTGGGAGAACATTTTTTTTTCTGTCCCTACATAACATCATGGCATCTATTTAAGGTTACTGGAGGAAGACAACCAGCTAAAATGTTCTAATTGAGACAAAGCAAATCTTTTTTTGCTACTGGATTGGTGCAGTAAAGTGAATTTTTAGGTGTTTTTTAAGCTAAAAAGAAACTTTCCAACATTTGATTATTAAGATTAAGTGTATATTGTAATCAGTTATGCCAAAACATCAAAATGCACAAAATTCACCATTATTACCTTTGTCAGCCTCTCCTGCGGTTTTGCTGTGTGCGAGTTAAGACTCAGTTCGGGAAAACGGGTCACAAATATTATGCACCAGGGACACCCATGTTTTATGTCCTCAGACAATTTGCATGCAAAAGTCACTTAACTGCATGAACATTAAGTTTTTATTGCCCTCCTCTACAATGTGGCACCCTTGTAGCAAAACTACAGAGGCCATTTTTTCATATTTCCACTGGCATGATACCCATCTTCAAATAGGCACAACCTTACAATGTTGATCCTATAACTTGTTAAAAAGACCAAAGATTAAAATAATACTCGCATCTCCAAAAACCAAAGTATCAGGTTACGACTAGTTTTATAGTGACTGCTTGTATTCTGTGTACTCAGCAGGAAAAAAAAGTGATAATGGGAAAATGAAAAAAAAGAAATGAAAGACGTTGATGATAAACAACTAATTGCGTGCTGTCCCATCTCCCTTGCATGCTGGGAATCCAATATTTAATTTAAAGCATTTTTAGTGAAAGAAAATTTGATTTTTGTTCAAAAATAGAAATAAACATTAAAAAGTGTTTGCCCTTTTACTGACCCTATTTTATGGGTCCAATTGTTACCTTAACTACAACTTTTTTTCTCCCGATTTCTCTTGCTTTGCACTTAGAAGTTCCTGACATTTAGATACAAGCATTACTATAGCCATGAAATCTGAATGGCAAGGCATTCCTCCCTGTATTAACTCTCTTCACCCCACATTACATGAAGCAACCTGATAAAATTCAATGGGTAACTTAAATAAAAATTGAATTATAAACACTTTATCTTTCTTTCAGACACATTTTATTTTCTTTTCTTTGAGTATGTATTTCTCACAGTGGAAATATTCATCTTCCTGTGGTGCTCAGATAATGTGCATAAAAAACATGAAATACTAGAAAAGCTCAGAATCTATTAAAACAAGCAGGCCTTTGACCCCAGTTCCCGTCCCAAATCCCTCTGACATCGTCACACTCTAAATCTATGCAAGTGAGAGAGAGAAAAAAAAGTCTGACTTGTCTCCCCCAGACCACATTGCTAGCTGATCCATAATGGTCTAGGACGCAGCACCTCATTCAGGAGAGTCATGATGGACTTTAAAAAAAATCCTTTTCAGACATTTTTTTTTCTTGACAACATATTTCTCTATCACAAAAAATACAAAGCTTTCCTGTGAGCCTCAGACACTGCGCATAAAATATAATACAAGAATAGCTAAGAATCTATTAAAATATACAGACCCTCAACTCCAGTTTCCTTCCAAAATTCCTCTCACATGTGCAGAGTTATTTTGGGGGGACACAATGAGACTTCCAGGGTGAAGAGGGTCAAGCCAGTCATTTGACTTGTTTTGCCCAGTTTGAATATTTGATAAATAGGACCTTACTGTCTCATGCGCAATGTGTATAAGTGATGCATGACAAAACCAGGCCAACGTATCAACAAAAAGGAGATTTTTGAACTGCAAAATTATTTTCAGCATCAATACAACTTCCACTGAAAACAGCATAGCTCCATGACTTCTGCTGAAAGTCTACTTCAAAAACTCTTTCACTGGCTCTTGTGTGCTGTATCATGCACAGTCATGTGTCTGTCCAATGAAATGAATGCACCTTTTTCAAGTAGCCAATCAAAAAAGCTTATTAACTCATATTTGAAGCTATGATTCTGAAAGGAGAGCTCAATGCTGGCTAGGCCAGTCCTATTCAGGAGCTCCTAGTTAGGCTCTTTGACCTGTTCATTGTCCTTTATTGAGCACAGAGCTAGAATAACCAGGAAATGGACTGTCCATGGATATGCATCCATACTGTATGTAAACAGAAATACATAACAGCAAGCACTTGTTCTCTAGTTTTTTTAATCTTCTTGTGATTATGCCCTGCAGTTGAATTCCCATTATTGGGTACAGAGCTAGAATAAACAGGAAATAGACTGTACATGTGTAAACAGAAATACATAACAGCAAACACTTGTTCTCTTGTTTCTTTGATCTTGTGATTATGGCAAGATCACAAACTTAATTGCTTGTTTGTTGCTGAACTGACAGGTGCTTTTTGGCAATATAAATTTCAAATTGTGGTGGCTTGTATTTTTGCTTTTGATTAATTAGAACCACAAGGTTTTTAATTAACAGCCCTCCACTGTAGAAATTGTTGAACTTTGCATGGCTTGCCATTTATTGGCCACTGCATGTAACTTCCAAATGAGAAAATAATTAATTGAAACCTAGACTTATGGAATTTTTCATGTTATCTCATGAAAAGAATGAAAGTAGACCCAGACACTATTGTGCTCGTGTCTCCAGTGCATTTGCAAGTAAGACAGCTTTTATATATGTGCATGCGTTACATTTGTGTATGTGCTAATGGATTTATTTGTGTGTCTAGTCTTTCAAATATATTTTGGGTGGAAAATAGGTCTTCTCTTTTTGAAGTTTTTATCCATTATATTTGGGTAGGCATTATACACATTGATTAATCTCATATATGTAATGTCAAATTGTTCTATTTTGCTTTTTCCCGATGGACATCATGTCATGTAGCACAATATCCCAAGATCAATCAAGAATTGTTTGAAAAAACAGTTGCAAATGTGCATGATTCTACTGGAAAAATGGCTGATGCCTATTGCTGTCCTGTAAATACATGTATATTCAGTGTAAAGCCATAGACAGTGGGGACACTAACTTCCAAATCACTTGATGTTTTTCATACAGCCAATGCTGCCTAGATACCTTCCTCATCAGCTGGATTTCTATGGTCATCATGCTTTCGGGGATACATGGAGTGGAAATGATTATTTTATGTATGTAAACGTGAACATTTCATGTGAAAACTATTGCCAGGAATGCGTTAAGCAGCGTGGATGATTTCTGTGAGACCATTTTGATTATTCAATAACTGTTTCTAATCAATAAATGAGTATTATTTAAATGTCATTCCATATGTAGCACTATCAAGATCTTCCTTCGTGTTGAAAACCATTGGAACAAAGCATTGGTCTCTTGCAGCTTTCCTGGAGTGTTCATATGTAAAAATGATTTTGCTGTTGGGGTAATAGCTGTTTCAGTTTAGGAATGCAAGAATTCTTCTAAACATTTGGATGCAAAACCGATGTGCCGTTGCCTGTGGAAATTATGCATCATTAAGTGGAATTTATAGAGTATTGAAGGAACATAAGTCATTTGAGAAAAAAGAAAGAAGTCCCAGATCTGACAAAAATTGTCAGTACCCAAGATGTGTAATAATGTGATGTGCAATTGGCTTAGGCATCATTGAGGAATTAATTCAGACAGCCTTTGAATCCTGTCTAAATCCAAGAAAATGAAAGATTCCTCACTGATACTAAAACACACTGAAAGTTTTTCTCTGCATGGTTGAGGTATTTATAGCTTTCAGGAAAATCTCGGATCTCTGATTTGAACAGTAAAACGGCACTATCAGTGTGTGTGCCATCATTATCCAGTCAAGGTGACGTCACCAATCATTTGTAGGTGTGTGAATGCCATCTTCTTTTTTTATAAACAGTATCTGAAGGTTTAACTTTATCTGCACCCTATAAAATGATTAAAATGTGCATTTTAATGTGTGTGGTGCACAGACAGTGATTATAAACATGACGGAAAGTGTCAAGATTTGACAGTTCTCACAGTGTTTTCAAATGTTGATTCCTGAGGGTGCTGGATTTAGTTGCATATAACTTTGTGTCAAATCATCCAATTCAAAATAAATTGTCACCATATTAAAGAGCATGAAGTTTTATTTTAGAAGTGCTGCGTAACTCAGAATTGACTAAAGGCATGATTTGGCTCAGTTCATGGTGCCAGGTCACATATGTACATGTATGCTCTGCTGCCGTGAACAGAAGATCATAATTGATATGAATGGTGAATAACTTGAGTGGCAGAAGTTATGATCCATTTCTGATTGTATCTATTCTTTCTGCAGTCATTTAGCTTCCTCTTTGTCCTCTTTGCGTGTATACACTTACACACACACACACACACACACACACACACACACACACACACACACATACTCACACACACACACACATACACACACACACACACACACACACACACACACACAAACACACACATGCCCACACACATGCACTCACCACCCATCCCCAACTTTCCTACCCCACATCTTCATCTTGCCCACCCATTCTACCCATGTAAAATCCTCGACCACTAGCATCAGTGCTAGGGATCTGTCATTTCTCTTTCCCTGCTTTCAGGCATATGGAAACTCAGGGCACAGACAAGATGCCACCCGTTTCAACAAAATCTGCATCACTGTCATCTGTTGTTTTGTAGTTGTGTCTGTTTTCATCTTCACCATGGCGATGGCTTTAGGAATGCACTGAGTGAGTTGTGTCAGTGTAAAGGCAGTGAAACATGCATGGTGAAACAGAAACAAGTTTTGGATAATGAAATACATGTTTCTCATGTGTGTGCAGATATTTCAGTGAAATATTGAGTCCCCAGAAATGATTTCATAGTTTGGACTGGTTCTATCCTCCCTGTATTTCAAGTGAAAATATTTCTGCCTGTCACTGTCAGCCAATAAGAACCCTCCTTGCCTTCAACTGCTGCTCTTACTCTCACACAAATCAGTCATGTCCGCCATTTTTCTCTGGTTATGAGGGTGAAAATAGGCAGAATGAAGCGGCTTTGAGTCAGTCAATCATGAGCCTTGAAAATAGACGCCGCCACGTGACCCAGATTTCGCACTCAGCTCGCACTCAGCTGTGCAAATTTTGTGCTCCACGTGATTCGGGTGTAATACTGCCAATAAACGTCGTTTAGCTTAAGATTACACCCGAATCACGCGGACCATGAAGGTGCATGGAGTACAGTACCACCGAGCAAGATGTTTGTCACAAAATGCAGATACATTAACGCGGCCGGATCTTAGCATAACTCCCCAGGCGTGCGAAGTCAGTCAGGCGGAGTGGCGGGTGCGGTCAAAGGTCAGAATAACCACCTTATTCATGAGGCGCTTGATTCTGCCTGTTGTCGTGGTGTATGCGAAGCACTCATTTATAGAATTACTGACACACATACAAAGAAACTGTAACCAAATGACAGTACCTATTTATCCAAACTCTTATGTAGAATATATTGATAGCTCATTCATATTGCTACATCATTCAAATTGAGATGAGCTGTTAAAGTCTGTTGTGCTAGTGGAAGCTCAGGCTACTGACAGAGATACATGATATTACATGACTTATCATGTAGCTGAGAGGTCCAAGGAGTTTCACTGTGTGTGTGAATATATATATATATATGGATCAAATACATAGAAACAGCGTGTTTCTTTTTCACCACATGCGACTGCCTTATCTGCATTTATTTTTCAAGCTGGGTGCTAAGATCTTTTCCCCCATGTAATGGAGAACTTCAGGAATGATTGGACAGTTGTCTTGTGACTGCTTTTTGAATGTGATCATGGGATGGATATGATTTGATGTGATATGATAGCTGATGAGGGGGGCTGGCTCCAGTTTGAGGTTGAGACTTTGTTTCAAATCCGTTTGTCATTATGCTATACTTTCACGAAGCGTTCCCATGACTTTGTTTTTCATTGATGAAATGGGAAAAAAGGTTAAATGAGCCAAAGATCACCTATTCTGTGTTGCTGAACGTGGAGGATAAAAAAATCTAGATTTCTGCTGAGAATATTGGCAGTTCAAAGAAATTGGGATTGTTTTCTGTCAATCAAATGAACAATGTCTAATGTATTGCTTTGTTAAGTTCAGCAATTATTGGCATTGCCTGAACTTTTCCCATGTCAAAGGGGATATTATGATACATATCATAATTAATCATGATGTGTCCTTGTCATTCATTGACTCTTTACTTTTAAGATGGATTTTTATGAAAGACTGCTGTGGGTTTTTAAAAATTTATTTTTGTTGTTTTAAACTGGGCAGGGGCAACTAGATTTTGAATGCTGTTGTGCCTATAATGCCATTTTGAGTCATGATATTTGTTAGTCATGTACATGTAGATGGGAGTTTTGCAACAGTGTGGATTTTTAGTATTATCAGCATAATTTGAACTTAGTGCAGAAATTTGCCATGCTGTTTCAAAATATCCAGGAGATGGGAAACAAGTGTTTACATGTAAAGGTACCTTCACATCTATACTGTTGAATTTCAAAGAATTTTTCCACTCATGTTAATGAAGAAGAAAAAAATACTGTGGATGTAAAACTGTAGACATTTTACATGCAGACACACTAGCAGAACTGTAAGGTTGAATCTGTTGTGATAGCTTTCTTGTGATTGTGCTCGATATTATTGCTTGATTGGCAAAGCATGCTAATTTTGCTTACCTGCTTGTGAATATGTTGAGGCATGTGTGATGTATATATCTACCTTGCATTCAGCATGGCATGGAAATACACCAGCAAACAGCATCACTATTAAGTGTTTTGCCAGTGTTAGTCTGACATCTGTAGTGGTTGACATTCTTCACTTGGCTGTTATCTGTTTGAGGCTTTGATTATTGCCATGCTTTCAGTCTGCTCAGATGATGTCACTTATATGTCTCTTATTTTGAGCAGCATTGTCATCAAATGTTTTTGTTCTTGGACAGAAGGAGATTAAGCTCTGAGTGTGATGTCTTGTAACACAGATGTTCATTTTATTTGTGGGCATGGCATAAATGTTGTTGAAATCTTTTCAGTTTGCTTCTTTTGAAGATTGCTAGGTCCTTTTGTTCTATTGTGTATTTAGGTTGATTTCCTCACCACCTCTGTGGAATCCTTTTTCTCTGAAATGTGAGTTTTATTCTTAGGGCAATGAATAATTGTATGTGTGAAGAGCTGCTGGTGTTCACATTTTCACATTCTTTTGGTTTCTTGTTTTGGCAGGCTTATGGGGCCACTCATCAGTCCAATTCTTCGTCACAGTTCTGCAAGATGTGCGTTATTTTCATAGCCTGTTCTGTCATTGTAATCATCATCATCGTTTTCAATTTGGGAATTTAGGGCACCAGTGTTCTGAAAATTCAGCGCAGGTCTTCTTTTTTTAAATTCATCAAGTTCATATAGGCCCTTTGTTTTCCCCTTCTCTCTGGGCTGTGTGCTGTTTTAATCCTAATGATCTGTAGCTTGAAAAAGAAACATAGACAATTGACATATTTTTGGAGTATCTTTTTTGAATTGCAAATGCACACTTATTCAGCTATGACCAGATGGTGAGCAAAATGTAGGTGAATAAATCATGAAAGCTTTGATTTCAAGCACATTTGTAAGACTTATTTGGAGCTGACAGGAGACTAAGTTACATGAGATTACAGAGAGTCACACTTAACTTACTCTGATAATCAAGAGCTTTTATCTTAGTGCAGGATAATTACTACACTTGCTCAGCAAACAAAAAAGTAGTTCTTTTTTTGTGGTAAGTATGAATCAATGAAGATGAAATGTACAACCTCAGGTATTGTTATTACACCTTATACTAGGAGTTGCATTTTCACTGAGTTAATTGTAAGTTGCAAGTGAGTACTAATGAACATGCAAATGCACCAAAGGCAGAGCAGCTGATTAGATCAGTGTTGTGGTTGTGTGACTTTCTATGGCATACCTTTCCTAGAGTACTGTAGAAAACCCAGTCAGCTTTGAGTAGAGCACAGAACTTGTTGCAACTCTATACTTGTAAATTAACTCAAGGCAAAAACCCCTTATGGGAGAATAACAACATTGTCATATTCATCTTTAATAAATGACACATTTACTTGTGTAGTGCCTCTATGTGAAAGCCAAAATGAATCTGTACACTGTCAAAATCATAAGCTTGTGTGACTGTCCTTATACAGAGACATATTTTGTAAATGGGAAGGGTTGTTGAGCTGTTATATTGTGAATGATTATTGCTATATGAAAGCAGCACTTGATTTCTCATTGATTTTTGTGTGTTGTTTATTCTGTGCAAACTTTTAAGTTTGTTATTTATATTCTTTTGCTTTGCTTATTTTGAGCAAAATAAGCTCATGTTAGTAAAAAAATTAGTGAGTACTTTGTTTTGTTTTAGAGCAATGGCTTTTTTGTGTGAATTTAACTGGTTTACCCTGTTTTCAGAGTGTATGCATGAAAATTATAAACTCAGGCAAAATACCATTCGATGCTTCATCATTATTGTTGTTCAGAGGCAAACATCATCCATGTTTATGTGCGTTGATGTGCACTGTTTCACTTGGAATACTTTTACTTCATGTAATACCCAAAGGATAGGCTCATACCAGTAGAACTTTCACCTTTTTTTCCTGATACTGTTTGCAGAGTCAAGGTACACAAGCATACTGCACCCATAATTTCCACATTGCAAAAGTTGCAGGAGTCCTTTAGTTGTGATAGCATTCAGGAATACTCATACGTCTTCATGACACCACTCTCAGTTTATGGATGGTTGGACGGATGGATGGATGGATGGATGGATGGATGGATGGATGGGCGGATGGATGGATGGTAGTGTAGTGAAGTGTAGTGCAGTGTGTTGTTTTTGACTCACATGCGAAGCAAAAGTGAGTCTATGTACTCACCCGTTTCGTCCGTCCGGGCGTCCGGGCGTCCGAAACCTTTAATGTTGGATTTTTCTCGGAGACTATTAAGTCTATCAATACCAAATGTGGCATGATGGTGTATGATGACAAGGCCTCAAAAAACATACATAGTGACTTGTCCTTGCTTCAAGGTCAAGGTCGCAGGGGCCATAAATGTTGTCTAAAAAACAGTCATTTTTCACATTTTCTCAATTTTCTCTGAAGTTTTTGAGATTGGATACCTGACCTATATATGGTATATAGGACAAAGTAATCCCTATCTTTTGATACCAGTCTGGTTGACCTTGCTTCAAGGTCAAGGTCACAGGAGCTCTTCAAAGTTGGATTGTATACATATTTTGAAGTGACCTTGACCCTGAACTATGGAAGATAACTGTTTCAAACTTAATAATTATGTGGGGCACATGTTATACTTTCATCATGAGACACATTTGGTCACATATCATCAAGGTCAAGGTCACTTTGACCCTTATGAAATGTGACCAAAATGGGGTAGTGAACCACTAAAAGTGACCATATCTCATGGTAGAAAGTGCCAATAAGCACCATTGTGCTTCCTATGTCTTGAATTAACAGCTTTGTGTTGCATGACCTTGGATGACCTTGACCTTGGGTCAAGGTCACATGTATTTTGATAGAAAAATGTGTAAAGCATTTCTTAGTGTATGATGTCATTCGTAGGTTTAGTTGTTTGACCTTGACCTTGAAGGTCACCTGAAGGTCAAGGTCATATAAAGGTCAAGGTCAAGCATGTGAGTCGTATGGGCTTTGCCCTTCTTGTTGTTGTGGTGTGGTGTGTGTGTGTGTGCATGTGTGTGTGTGTGTGTGTGTGTGTGTGTGTGTGTGTGTGTGTGTGTGTGTGTGTGTGTGTAAGCACACTTTCAAAGCAGTGAACTTTTATCCCCATCAGATGTGCTTGAAGTGCAACATGCAATTAATGGAGAAAAAGAAAGTGTTCAGTTGTTTCTTGAATGATTTTAGATAATCACATTTTCTTTTAGCCTCAGTGTACTGAAGATGTGAAGAATACCCAGTTCTGAACATGTCATTTCTGAATGTGTCATTTCTGAATATGTCATTTCTGAATGTGTCATTTCTGAACATGTCATTTCTGAATGTGTCATTTCTGACCATGTCATTTCTGAATGTGTCATTTCTGAATATGTCATTTCTGAATGTGTCATTTCTGAATGTGTCATTTCTGAATGTGTCATTTCTGAATGTGTCATTTCTGAATGAGTCATTTCTGAACGTGTCATTTCTGAACGTGTCATTTCTGAACGTGTCATTTCTGAACATGTCATTTCTGAATGTATCATGTTTGCTCCGAGTTTACTACTGTGCATTGTTGTTGCTGAGGCTGATTCTATAGCAAAATTTGACAATCAGTGAGACAAGTTTACCAGAGGTCTGGTGCCCATTTTCTGAAATCCTGAGGTAGTTACAGAGGTGTGTGTGTGCGCGCGTGTGTGCATATGTGCATGTGTGTGTGTGTGTATGTGCGTGTGTGTGTGTGCATATGTGTGTGTGTTTGCATGTGTGTGTGTGTGTGTGTGTGTATGTGTGTGTGTGTGTGTTTGCATGAGTGTGTGTGCACATGTGCATGTGTGTGTGTGTGCTTGTATGTGGGCATACATGTGTGTTGTTTTTAAGAAATGAATGTAAGTACACTGTACTTGGTCAATGTTTTGTGACATGTTTCAAAGAAACAGTGATTGACATAAGTTTTGACATGCTATGACAAGTTATGATGGATAGCAAATGTGATTTCTCACCCTCACCCCACACCCACACCCCAAATGTGTTTGTAAATTCTGATGTGGCATTAGTGTATGGAGTGTATTGATCTAATTCATATGCTCCACTTGTAGTAATCTTTTTAGGCCTCTGTGACATACACTGTATAGTGTTGGTAAGCAATACTGTGTGATCTGACAGTCAGATGAAATTCTTCTTTTTGAAGGTGCATTTCTCACCCCTTTTTCGTAAGTTTTGTTATATATATACCATGATGATTACTCCATTATTTTCTTTTAATCTGTTGTCCTGGGTTATGTCTATTGTCATAGAGGTTTATTTGTCTTAGGGTGATATGTCTTCATGTAAAAGAAGGCAAAGTAGTTGGTGGTGAAAAGGTAACCATTAAAATTAGCACTGGTTTTGGTGGCCTCTGTGCTATCATTCCTCTCAATATGTAAACTAATTTATAACTTTACCTACAATTATGGTTGCATTTTGATCATATTTTTGGTGATCAGGCATATAACAGGAATACTAATTTTCAACAAGGGTCATTTTCTAGCATTGGGAAAGATCTGATTGATTTCTTATTGATTGAAGTGTGTTGCAAGAATTTGATGGTGTCTAAGCTGTTTTATGCCAGAGGCAGATTTCAACATTTGGAGAGCAGAGGTGCCAGCAGCAATAATATCCTGTACAGATATGTTGTTTTTCATTTTTAACTAGTACTTATTTGATGAAGGTCTATAGGTAAAGCATTATTGCAATATCTTTGCCAATCAAATTAAAGTAGAGATCAAAATTAGGGACGTTTTATGAGGTGTGAGTACAATACTTTACTGCAACTGCAGAAATGCTGATTTCATGCATGTTTGATAAATTTGCATGCAAAAGGCAAAATGAGAATCTCTTACAGATCTTACTGAAACCTCCAATTTATCTTCAAACAAAGATGGATTTTTAGAACTGTATTTTAGTATCATTGACTTGCACTTGGTTTCATTCAGTGAACAATCAGTATTGTTTTTTGCAATTACTTTTTACAAAATTCGTTTATGTGCAATCTTTTGCTCTTGTATTCTAGGGCAAAAGTATATTTTGTTCACTTTACACGAGTACTTGCTTTGATACAAATGCATTGAGGAATTTATGCTCATCTGGATTACTCATTGTTGACGAATTGTCTTGTGTTGATGTTGTAGGCATTTATATTTTTGGCAAACTGCAATGTTATGGTTAGGTTATTTTATTTGTGTATTTTCAAATACATCACTCACTGGCATGAACACTTTCTGAGAGGGTATATAGGGTATATATATTTCCATACAGGGTATATGAGGTGCTAAATTCCTCTCTTACTGCAGAAGTGAAATGTGTAATGTAAAAAGTGTACTGTCTCTATATTGTGCTTTGAAGATGATCTTGTCACAAAAAAGTCATAGATGTTCTCAGCAGTGATTGTCGTTGAGAATTGTGTATTGAGAGACAAGCACGTGGTCAGTCAATATTCATAACAGTTAAATAGTATAATGCTTCATTTTGCAGTATGGTATTATAGTTAGCTAAGTATTATTCTTTTTAGTAGTCTATATGCATGAGTTAACATTTTATATATTCACAAACAAACATGTACAAATCTAAAATCAGGCATGACTAAAAAAATTTTGCTTGCTCGTTTTTTTGTTGTTGTTGCAAGTTTTGAAATGGGGAACAATGTGATTATTTATTGATTCATGAACAAACTTCTAACCTTATACAGGTGTTTTTGCCATGCTGGGAAGATACCCTTTTTCGTTTTTGTTGTATCTTATTTGACCAGTACCTGGGAGTCATATTTAGATAGTTTTGTTTCTTGGATTATGTTGGCGAGGCACATCTTCACACATTGGGCTTATTTATTGTTAAGTAGGATGGCAACAGCATTTTATGTTGGAGGCAGTACAACTCTCATAGTGAAACTTGTTAATTTTCTATTGCAGTAAAATGGTTAATGGGGGTTAAAGCTTGATTCCAATCAGAAAGGACAAAAGAGAGCACCCTTTATTACAAGGGGTCTGGAAATTAGTCTATATCACTGCATGAGGTAGTGCAAAACTTGAGGTGGGGGGTGGGGTAGGGGAGATTTTCAAAAAATTTAAATCTTGATGATAATGACAAATAATAATGATGGTGGTATGGAAGAGGAGGTGGATAAGGATCAAAAGCGCAATTTGTCTGGTCTCTTTTGGTGAGAATGACAGACAGAATATAACCATGTCATTAACTGATTCATTAACATGAATCTGGATTTGAATATTCATGTAGCAAAAAAAGATCAAGGCATATTCTGATTGCTCTATGAAGAACCTATAGGTCAAACCCTCAGAATTTCTTGCTCACTAGCAAATGGTTATCTCCATCATCAATGGCTGCTGATGCTTACATTAGCTATAACTGCGTGATCGCTCTGGAGGAATATTTTTGCCTCTGGAGTATTTTTAAGGTATTATTGCATGTTTTCATTTCTTATTTGTATATTTATTGTTTATTGTCTACAAGCATAATGTATGTCACACACACTGGGTGTATGTTGCATATATCTCATGTTTATATACAATTAATGTTTTGGTAGTGATTTTGACGGGGGAGATGCTGTTTTGTTTAAAATTGAATACTCCAAGTACATTTCTGTTCAGACTACATGTATTTGTGTGTATACAATAAAATTAATCTGAAACCAGTGCAATGATTGTATGTTTTGTATATTGCTCCACAGATAGACATATGCTGTAGATTCCTTTGGAAGGCCATAGGATCATTAGGGGCGATGTGAACTTGAACTATGGATTCTTTGTTGTCTACTAAATTAGAACAGGGAAGAAAACCAGAAGAATGTGGTCGACTTGTCCATCCAGCTTATCATTTTTCAAGGAAGAGCAGCATTCGTGTTATAAGATGCTGAACTAAAGTCCAGGTACTCATCAGCTGAAGAGGTGGACCAGAAACAAAACTCTGAACAAGCAAAGTCATTAAAACAGTTTAATCAACAGTAAATACTTTCATGAAATAATAAAAATGTAAGTAGTGATGACATGAATTAGTATTATGTAGAACGATTATGTAGAACGCAACATGTATGATTAATTAGTTGGCTTGAATCAACAAACTCTTTTTATCAACATGCTAAATAAGAAAAGGGAAAATATGCTGGCAATCTATTAGTATCATAATTATCCATCAGCCCTGAACTTGAAAGCTTCACTAAGCATTCAAAAGGACTGGAGGAATGAGTATGGGAAGCTGAACACAATGCTGTGAGAGAAAGGTCGATTCCTAATCTTGCAATACAAGCAAATACATATGGGAGTTTCCAGAATAGTCAAATGTCCTTATAAAAAAGATACCCTTATTATCTCCACATATCGCATACTTTTTCACACCATTTCAAGAAATCTCTTCTAGTTTTCTTGTTTTCAAATCTCTGAGCCATTTCTCCTCTACAGTACTACACATTAAAAAAAAATCCTATGTGCAAGAGCATAAAGGAGATGTCACCAACTGCAATATCACAGGCGCAAGTGTTGTAAGCAGAAAAACTAGAGAATGGAGAGGCATGACTTTCTTTTTGCAACAAGGATAACAGCACCGGGTTAGATTATGGCTGGAGTGAATGGACATGGGTCCAAATCTGAGCGGTCTGAAGAAACTCTGTCCCAAGCTAGTGCCACACTATGCTAGTACCGTCTTCGACAGAGCTCCTCTCAGGTTTTGGTACCACAGCAATCAGTAACCGCGAAGGGGACTGGCAAATACCAAGAGGATGAAAAAGGTCAGCTTTCCAAAATTATATATGACTCAACATCATATATTGTGAACTTTTTTAATAAGCATGAACAAATATATGTACACACATGCATACATGCAATTTTATGTACACACATCAAACTGCACACATGCATACGCCCTTCCAGGATGTATACAAGCAACATTGAAATGGGCACTTCTGACATGCAGGCATTACAACCATCACGCAGCCACTACTGAATGAGCTCAGACTTTTGTCATACAAACCAATGCATTTGATTTTCTCCAGCAGCAAAAAAGGCCCCAAACATGAGAACTAAGAGAGCTTACTACCAAGGAAGCTAGTGCTTCCATTGTGTTAAAAGTTTTGATACAAGCATACCATAGATAAAAGCTGTTAGCATGAATGGAAAACAGGAAGGACCAGGAGATGGAAGCATGCGGCTCCTACAAGAGCTTGCAAGCAGAGATCAGCAGTATGAGTACTCAAAATCCTCTTGTCTGGTCTTCACACATCAATATGACACATGAACAGGAACAAAGAGTCCACAATGTTTGGGGGGGGGGGGGGGGAATTTTTGTTTCTAAAGTTTTTTAAAAGCACTGAAATGTGCCACTAAGTAAAAATTTCACACAGAGTTAATTAAAAGATGAAGAAGGTATTGGTCTGTTTGTATACCTTCCACCCAGTCCCAAATGCTCGAATTGGTTTGAATGTCACAGTAGGGATCAGAGAGCAGACCAAAAAACTGCTCAAGTCGTCCATGTTTTATTTGCAATGATGGCAGTGGAGACGGGATAAACTGGAATTCTGAGGTCAATTCGTGAAACAAAAGACACAGTCAAGTCAGAGTTTTGCCAACTGACATCTTTTTTCAATGCATCTCCAAGTTACCCTGAATTTTTCAATTAAATAGTGAGGAGAACAAACATAGAATTGTGGCAAAATGTTTTTCAAATACAGCTACTCAGCTTTCATTATGCATCCATTGCTGCATTTTTTGCATCATTTCAAGCTGAAAACATGAGCACAGCAAAACAGTTTTGAGTTTTGGTAAGGGTGAAATCCATTCTGCCACAGCAAGTCATTATGTTGATAGTATGGAAATGACTTCAGAAGATGAACACGTGAAAGATGTATAACTAATAATTCAAGAGTGATGACAGAGTACTTGATATTCTACTGAGCAAACTAAAAGTCTACAAGCTAATACTGCACAGGTTAATTTGAATGTAGAGAAGAAAAACAATCTATTCAGCAAGGTTAAAATAGAACAATTTGCACACATAATTTCATTCCTGTTTGTCAGATTCTGCGCACCAGTGAAAAAAAGAAGAATAATTCACTGATAGCACTATATTGCACAAATGGGTAACATCCTTTGCTGAGTAGTCGTCACCAACCAGTTCCCATTATGCCCTCGGTGAGAGAACGGACACACAGTCTTTGTTGGAAGTCAAGGCGGCTCCCCTCGAGAACAGAGACAGTCCACTGAAGGGTGGAGGGACTGCACTATCTAAGGCACAGGCTATTTGCCTATAAGGTTACCTCACACAGGTAGATCTCAAATTCATCAACACTGGAACTAGACATGACTTGCTTTCAACACATCAGCAGTGGAGGGATGGCAATCAAAGATAACTTGTCCATATCATGTGTCTCTCCTTGTTCTACTTTTTTTTAGGCGTCATTAACAGGCATGAACTTTTTTCTTTCTTTCTTTCTTTCTTTCTTTCTTTCTTTCTTAGTGGACATTTTAGGATCTTGCAACAACAAGAGTAGTTTTGGCATCTCAGTTAAAGTTCTTTGTTACATGAAGTTTCCTTCTGTACAATAAACTTTTACACATCAATCTGGTCTCTCCATGCATTCAGTAGCTTAAGAATATTGGACGATGCACACTATTAACACAGGCAGAGTGCGTTTGAGAGAGACAGGTTGCAGAAGAAGAATAGTACATGAAGAAGAAGAATGAAATGTACATAGCATCATTTGAACAAAAACTACTATAAAAACAACAACACACACACACACATGCCTGGAAAAGGTGCACTGATCACAAACGGCATCCAACACAGCAATTCATGGCATATTATGTAGTCATATGTGGCCTCAGATGTTCTCTACTGATAATTGTTTTGGTACTGTACTCTTCACAACTGGCTTCATCCAACTAGATCCTTCATGAATGATCGTCAGTTCTCTTCATCATCATTGTTACTCCACTGGTATGCGTAATCACTGGCAAGTCATCCCACCCCTAAAACCACCGTAGGCTCTGGAAGAGTAGAATACCAATAAGTCCAGTAAGACTGAAGGAAGAAGTGTCATTACACAAAACAATTTCCACACGAAGCTGGATAGAAAACTATCAACATGTTACCTGGAGGTGTATAAGATGCAGATTCATTCTCTCTCTCTCTCTGAAATACTATTGACAAAGGTTGCTGTGTCAATAAATCAGTACCCTGGTCATGATGAGAGCAGGGTCCTAATTTCGTTTCCTTGAATTGTCCACTGTGGCATGACAAGACCATGACGTCATCACTACAAGTGAGACCACTGATTCCTGTGACAAGCTCACCAGTCTTCCCTACACCATACAGCATAAGGGAGAGTGAGAACAAGGTCTTTGGACATGAGTTAAAGTGTTTCTGACCACCTCATCTTCCTGGCCAATCAGTAATAAGCTTCCTCTAGTAAAACAGCTGGATTTGACTGGCCCTATAACTTGTATTTCAAAGACATTCCAGCATTGTTCTTTTCCAGCATGAGATCGTCTAAATTTGCTCATGTTGATATTGCGTACAAGGTGTTTATGTTCTTGTAGTAGCTATTAGTGCACACTACTACAGAAATAATAAGTGAGTTGGGTACTCCAAGCATCATTCAGTCATTTCATAAAGAGACAAAATATCTTCTGTCTCTCTCTCTCTGTGCCTCTCTGTCTGTGTCTCTCCCTCTCTCTGCCTGTATCTGTCTCTCTCTCTCTCTCTGGGTCTCTCTCTCTGGGTCTCTCTCTGTGTCTCTCCCTCTCTCTGCCTGTATCTGTCTCTCTCTCTCTGTCTCTCTCTCTCTCTCTGTATATCTCTCTGTCTCTGTATCTCTCTCTCTCTGTGTCTCTCTCTCTGTATCTGTCTCTCTGTATCTGTCTCTCTGTATCTGTCTCTGTGTGTCTGTCTCTGTGCCTCTCTGTGTCTGTCTGTCTGTCTGTCTGTCTGTCTGTCTGTCTGTCTGTCTGTCTGTCTCTGTCTCACTGTCTGTCTCTGTCTCACTGTCTGTTTCTCTGTCTCACTCTCTCTGTCTTTCTCTGTCTGTCCGTCTGTCCGTCTCTGTCTGTCTGTCTGTCTCTCTCTCTGTGTCTGTCTGTCTCTCTCTCTCTGTCCATCTGTCTCTATCTGTCTGTCTGTCTGTCTCTCTCTCTCTCTGTCTGTCTCTCTCTCTCTGTCTCTGTCTGTTTGTCTCTCTCTCTCTCTCTCTCTCTCTCTCTCTCTCTCTCTCTCTCTCTCTCTCTCTCTCTCTCTCTCTCTCTCACCATTGGATACCACTGCTTCACCCCCAACTCCCTGCCCACACAGACCATGAAGCCCAGTGCCTCCACACAATCACAGAATGTTTCCTCACCACGGCAGGCCACTTTACTTATGGGTAGGCCTCCTCCCTTCAACACAGCTCCAGGATTCACAGATTCCATGGACTTGAGCGGCCTAACATCAGCACATCACAGTGTGGGTCTCTTTCCTGGGAGTTCATCACAGTGTAGTAATCTCCATTCAGAATCCTCTAACCAAACCGGGAACACACTTGGAAGTTACAACAGCTACAACTACACTTTGCAAACTTGCACAGCACATCCGAAGCCGCAGCACAGAATTCTGTTCTCCCTTCTCTCCCTGCAGTCCATCAGCACTCTTGATCAGGGCAGCTCCTGGAGGTAGTTGGCAGGTGCATAGCCATGCACCCCTTCGATTGTCACTTCCCACCATTCCTTGTTGCCTTCCCTGTCTTGCTTCGCCAGCACCAGCACTGTCTGTCCCTCTGTCAGACTCATCTCGTTTTCTGTCCGTGACTGGAAGTCATATAAGGCCTGGTAGTACTGAAACACAGAGCACAATGAATGAATGAATAAATGAATGAATGGTTTTAGAACCTATCACCCTTAGAAGGCTCGGTACGACCACTGACTGCAAAATCACCAGAGCTGATTAGAGTAGAGCGAGCCAAGTTTCAGTGTCCTAAGTTATTCATCTTTTATGAATTTCCTTGGAAGGCTTGGCGGGTCTATGTTAACCCTCAAACCACACGGGACCACAGAGCAGGGGACACAAGCTAACAATAAAGAAAAATGGTGCTATTCAGCTCCCTACAAATGAAACTGCAAATTTTATCAACCAAAGATGGGATGAATGTCTTAAAAAACAGAGTGACTTTCTTCTGCTGAGTGAAAGGTTCAACACAGCCGTCTTAATATATCATCAGAATGCTGTTACAGTTATTTACATCACTAATACTACAACTATTTCACCAATGAACAAGAGATTCAGCACACCACAAGAACTCATCAGTAATCAAACAAAAAGATTCACCACTGTAGAACAACAATCCCTTTTGAACATAAGGTCTTTCTAAGATTCAATCATGAAAGTTATAGAATGATAGTGATGAGAAAACAGACAACAGATGCACTATGTTAACAGACCTGCCAACCCACCACCCTGCCAAAGAGTAGCATCCAGAGCTTTTTGGAGTAGCATTTAAGAAATAGGCGTAGCACACACGCACAAGAAGGAAAATGGCAATGTTTGCGCAGGCGCGAAGCGCTGAACCGCCGGCGTGAAGCGGGGGGGGGGGGGGGGGGGCTGTCAAGACGCTGAGCGCTGACCCGTCGGCGTGAAGCGGGGGGGGGGGGGGGGGGGGGGCTGTCAAGACTCTGAGCGCTGAACCGCCGGCGTGAAGCAGGGGGGGGGGGGGGGGTGTTCTACGTGACGGTCAAAAGTTCAGTGGCCCCGCGTGATCTGCTGCACTGATGGGTACATTGTGTTCCACAAGGAACGATGTGAACAAACATTCTGCTAAAATGACTGATTGATCGTCCTCTGCTGCAGTCGCTGGCTTGAAATACGCAGTAAGCGGTTTGCTCGGCTTTTCCGCGGCTTTCTTCTTGTGTGTCGCAGTACGCACATGTTTCTCGATGTCAAACCGCCCCCCCGTGAGCAATCGAAAAATCGGTCTGACAGTACGTGCATCTTGCGGCTGAGGAGCTATTTGCAGATCTGACCATACATGGATACTTCTTGGTGTAGTCTGCTTTAAAGTGCTGACAACTGGGTCGAGATTTTTGTGCCTTCCTTGGGGGAGTAGCAGCGAGATCGACAGCGGGCGTCTTTCGCTTCGATGCCATTTTTGCGGTCAAACAACTGCGCTTCGGGTGTTTAAAACGCAACGCCATTGGTAGGTTACAGTACACAATTCTATGTGAAGGTCAAAAGTTAAGTTCGAGGCTGGCACGCGGGTCGCTCGCTTTTTCATGAATGGATTTTTTTTTTAGGTCCCAAAAAAAAATTCACGTCATTTTTTTTAAAAAGCGTAGTTTTTCGGACGAGCATAGCAGAGTAGCAAGCATGTCAAAATCGTAGCATGCTACGCCTAAATCGTAGCACTTGGCAGGTCTGCATGTACTGTAGCTACATCCCATCACCCCTGACTGGGTTGTTGAGGCACTGCCAATCATCTTCTGACAAGTTCTTCCCAACTTCATCGGACTTCTGCCACCCTCTGGAAGCCGCCAAGGGACAATCCCATCCACTTTATGAATGTTATCTTTCCATTTTTATTGATGTCTGCCTGCCCTTCTTTCTTGCAAGATGGTCTTAGAGAGGTCGTTTGATTGGGCGACACAACCATGCCACTTCAACTTGCACTTCATGACTGTTGTCAGGACTACATTCATCGTGACCATACACACTAAATGATACACATCTTGATCAAGAACTCAATCAGAAAAAGCAAGGACACCCAAATCAGCCCAGCACAACTTACTTGTGGAAACTCCGAGTCCTCTAGCACTTCTGCGGGGGCATCCAGATTGGGATCGGCAGCAATCTCATTCAGCTCTGCCTCCACGTAGTCCATGGGGTCTGCCGGTTGGGGGGTGAGAGGGGTGTGCATGCCCCCCAGTGCTGAGGGGGCTGCACCGAGGTTGGGGCTGCTTCTCTGATCTGACCCATGGGGGGGTGCCAAGCCCGACGTGGGGCTGGAGCCTGCGCAGACCACAAAGGTGGAATCTGGGACCAGAATTCGCCTTGGAATGAAGCCCTTGTCACCTGTGGGGAACGCAGGATGCAGAAGTGTGATGAATAAGAAGAGAAAGATCAATAGAATTTAAATATTAATCTACTTTATTCAATAAAAAGGGCAATGTATTTGGTGCACACACACACACACACACATATGAGTGAGTCTCTAAACGTCAAATGGCCAACTGGTACATTTTTAAAATGGTATTTACACCAATAACTAATTAACCTACATGCTTCTTTTGCAGGTGTGTAAAGTCACAAATGGTCAAATAGATAGTTTTTATGCAGTTTCCATTTTTACTGTTTGTGCGAGAGTGAATAAATAGATTGAAAGGTAAAATTTCCAGGAAAACAGAGACTTCAAAACGTTACACGACAGACAGTGCCTCACATTACCTAAAATAACAGGAACAGAATCGCTCTTAAATTGAAACCCAATTGTTGTTTCAGGAAATAAAGTGTTGTCTTCAATAATTTGCCAGATATCAGGATTTCCATTTTTATATTTTTTGACTTTGAACGCCAGAAACTTCGTGAATACAAGCGTTACAGATATTGTCATCAGCAGAGTCTGCAAACCGAAAATTGCTACCGGCAAACCACAGAATTATTTTCACTGAAAATTTTCCATCGGTTGGGTATTGCAACAAAGAGTTAGTGTGTGAAATATAACAAGTTAGAATGCTTTTATTCACAACTGCCACCGACTTTTGTTTTTGGCAAAAATCTATGGTCATTTCGATCGTTTGGCTTTTTTTCAAATTTATTTTAAAAAAAGTGTGATTTCGACTTTTCTTCGATCCGCAATTTATAACTGCAACAAACCGGTTTTGACCAGATTTTGTGCCACCATTGTTGACTTTCAACATGCAGACTCCAACGCGTGGTAAGTGTTTGTATGTCTCTCCTTTGGTTTTCTTTTTGGTAACGCTCGTGGCATCCGCTCTCAGCCAATCACGAGCCTTGAAAATAGACGCCGCCACGTGACCCAGATTTTGCCTCCAGCTCGCACTCAGCTGCGCAAATTCTGTGTTCCGCGTGATTCGGGTGTAATACTGCCAATAAACGTCGTTTAGCTTAAGATTACACCCGAATCACGCGCACCGTTAAGGTGCATGGAGTACAGTACCGCCGAGCAAGACGTTTGTCACAAATCGCAGATACATTGTCACGCTCGCTGAAACGAAGTCAACCTATTGGATGTAACTCAGGATACACAATCATCACAAAATTCTCCAGTGTGTTTTTGTGATGATCCCTTTCATGATGATTATAATAGTAGTGATTTTCCTCTCGCTAATGATGAGGTATCAGAGAGCGAGAATCGATAGCGAAGCTGTCATGCTGGCTGAAACGAAGTCAACCTCGCCATCATCGGTACTTCATTGTAGGCTCATATTGATTGTAACTCAGGACTAATAATCCCAATCATCACAAAATTGGAGGATGCATGGAAAGGATCTCTCACACCAGGTGGAACATTCAGAGCATGATGCTGGGGATTAGAGACGTGGAGGACCAGACAACCCTGCCAGTAGCCAGACGAGGACAGACTTACCTATTTTCAGCAGCTGCATGACAGCCTGACTGCATGTGCATAATTTGAAGATGTTGCTGCGTTGTCATCTCAAGTGGACATTTACATCAATAGCAGGTAATGCATAACTATTTTTTGGTACAATTTTATCCACCAGGAATTTATGGCTTAAAAGACAATGTTCCTAAAACATCGTTATAAATCTTAGTGTGTGTTTTCCTGGGTGCCTTATCAGAGGAATCAGTTTTCAATTAAATCAGATTCCTGCCTTATCAGAGGAATCAGTTTTCAATTAAATCAGATTCATCTTTACTTTATTGCGTCTTATGACTGTTTGCATGTGTGTGTGTGTGCAGATTTCCCCTCAGTGCGCAGCAAGTAATCTTGTGCTTGTTTGTTTGACTTCAGAATTCAAATTCCTCATCAAAAGCTTGTTGGAGGTACGGGCGTAACAAATGACACAGGATTTTAAAAATAGCTCTAAAATCAAAGTTCTTTTGCCAATGAGGTTGATATTTGCCACATTAACATTAAAGACATTTCTTTTCAAGTTGTACGTGTTATTTTGCCTGTATAAAAGTTTTACATACAAAGAGAGAAAAAAACACATTGCAGCTGTACGAGTGTAACGGATGACAAAGTAATATTTAACCTTTTACCCTTTTTATTTTATTTTTCTTAAAATTTTCTTTCTCTTTATGTTAACCCATTCTGTTAATGTGTGTTTGAAACACAAATCATCTCATTTGTTGTTTTTTATTGCAAGAAAAGTGATCATTTACTTTGTCAACCGTTACACGTTTACCACACCAACTTTTGAACTTTACACAGCTCCTAAGCACACATTTCTCAATAAACTATCTTTTTGAGTTAGGTTCACACAGTTAAAGTGTCAGTCTTTATAATAATACCAAAATAGTGACAATTCAAGCACTTTTTTGAAACTGGGTTTGTGTAACGTTTTTGCCACGACATTTAGAGACTTACTCATATACATACATACATACATACAAGAGAGAGAGAGAGAGAGAGAGAGAGAGAGAGAGAGAGAGAGAGAGAGAGAGAGAGAGAGAGAGAGAGAGAGAGAGGGAGGTAGATGGGCAAAAGCCAAATGAGTAACCCTTTTGAATTAAGGTTATCAAAAGAAATATTTATATTCATATTCTGCTTTGAGGAGTCTTTGTAACTCCTGCATTTCACTACCTAATGAGATGAGGCTTTCTATGCCATCTCAGATTTACAGTATGGTGGGCACCCATAATTACTAAAGATAGGAAGCATTGCATTTCAGATAACTGACATCACACTGGCTGACTAAAACAAAAATGTGAACATAACAGAACTTCAACAAAGACTAAGTATATGTTGTTGTCATGAGAAAACTCAAATGCAACTTTAAGCAATGGTGAAAGCAATCTAATGAACATTTTCAAGTCTTCAGGTGCAATTGATGCTAGATTATGACCCTCCAATATGAAGGTTTGAAAACATATCACAGGTTAATTTATGGCTCTTTGAAACATCTTCATTTCATGCTGATCTTTGTTACAGAGGATACATGTTTTTCATTCTGCCACCATAAAAGTGGAGGCGGGGTGGAAGAGGAAAGGAGATGCAATGAAAATTACCCACTAGAAAGAATCTCCACTAGTAATACTGACCTCCAATGTCCACAAACCACCTCTCCTTGTTGCCCATGGGATCTTGCTCCTTCAGCACAGCTACAAGCTGTCCCATAGCCACCGACAAGTCCATATTTTCTGCAGCAACGTGGTTCTCCTTTACTCGGTACAGCTTGCCTTGGTACCTCTGGCGCAGGTAAGCCTGTTGCCCCTCATTCTGCTCAGTCTACAACAGGTATGAAAGGGGAACCCTTGAGCACACAGTGCAAAAAAAGGATGTAACACTTTGTGACCATGACAAGGATCCAGCCACACACACAAAAGGGAGGGGAGGGGAGGGGGGTGGGGGTGAAGGGTGGGGAGAAAGCTGTCCACCTGTAGATCTGACAGAGCAGCTTCTTTGTGGCACGTAACACTGATATGAAGTTCAACTGTCTGTAGCCAATGTTGCATGCAGAGTTGCCCCAAGCCAGGGAATAATATGCTAATTGTTCATGGTGCTGATGTTAATGATGCATGAATGAAATGAGCATGGCTGATGAATCTCATCCATGGACATGAGTGAAACAAGCCTCAAAGCCAAAGCCTTGAAAAGCCATGCAGAACGCCATGTTGTGTGAGCAAAGTTTTCATCATATTGTGTGCATGTGTCCATGCAGTGTGATCCAAGTGTGTATTGGAGTGATGGACCCCTATCCCCTTTCCAAAGCAACTGAGGTCCATGTGTGTGAATGTAAATGAACCTTTCTGTCCATTGAAGTAACAGGTTTTTTGCTCCTAGAAAAATAGCACAAGAGAAAATTCAATCAACTCAAAACTGCAGAAAAGCATGGTTTGGTAACTTACTTTCAAAAATTTGATTTATACTCTATCTTGTTCAGAACAATTTAAAGATGAAAAAGCAACAATGAAGCAGAAAGAGAAAGAGTATAAGCCACTGAACAATTTAATGAGAAATGGCATGACTGTTTTGAAGCAAATGAATGATAAACTTAAGATCAATTTAAGAAAAGTGGATGGGCAAACTATAGACCAATACAAAATGAGCACAAAGTAAGTGCAAACACATTAACCCACGCAAGTAATTGGTTTACACAGTCTACAGCACAAACAGGCACACACTACATGCTGTGTGTGCTACACTAGGCACTACCAAAATATCAACCCTAAAATTGAAAACTGGATGCACTTTATCAATGGAGTCTAAATGTGCAAAGAACATCATTAACCCCCTATCAAATGTTAGCATGCAAATAGCAAGAGAGCAACCGTGCATTGCAAAACAAAGCAAAAAACATCTCCAAAATTAAAGAAAAAACGGGAGGTGAAGGTGTGTTAGGTGATGAAAAAAAAAAAATATATGATGGTTTTCCCATTCACAGACTGAACAGATCATGAACTACAGTATGCTAAGACTGCGCAACTGGCCACTATAGTCTCATTCAGAAGGAGGAACTGTCCTGTGCTATAGGATGTTGATTAAAGCCACCATGGCTTGACTTCTCAACAATGCCACAAGGCAAGGCCAGAAGCTGCATGTGGTGGGAAAACAGTTCAACAACAACAGTGGGCATGCAATAACAGTGTGACCCGACCCTGGGTTGAACCTCAAAATGTTTATGAGATTCGTACCTGTCAGGTCAATGGAGAACCAAACCCATGGGTATTAGTCATAGAGGAACACTTTTCAATGACAGTCAATGCAAAAGTAACCACCACTGTACCTCTTCTGGCACCTTGGAGGAGCTCTTGGAAAAGCCACCTGGCCACAATCCTTTAAAAGACAATCGCCTTTTGACTGAACTCTTGCCAGCAAGCTTTGGCTTCTGGTCCCGGAGACTCTGAGATCGTTTGGCTTTGGCCCCATTTCCTGCTTCTTTAGCTGGACTTTGTTCCTGGTCTGACTTGGTATCATCCTTTACATTCTCTTCATCAATGGTTGCATAGATATTCTCACCTGGCGGGGCACCCGCCCAGGTGGAACTTCCACTTGCAGCAGACTTTTCTGCCCCTACCTGTTTCTTTTGCGACTTCTGTTTTGGGGCTGCAGGTTCATAAGGGACAGTGTCATACAAGGGTTCTGGCTTCTTTGATCCACCTGCCACTGGGGGAGGTGGGGCCGGTCTTTTGGGGCTGAGCCGAGGAACCAGGTATCCATCATTCCAGTCTGCCACAGTTGTGGAAGTCTGGTTGTGAGAGGTTTCATTTTGAGGTGCTGGTCCAAGATTTCCTGAGTTAGCAGACATGCTACTGGAGTGGTAGGGTGAATCTGTTGTTCCCATTGTAGGTGATGGGGAGCTTTTCTGAAGAGTGTCTGACTGTTCGGTTGTCCCAGCCATGCAATGTTGTGTGGATGCTTCAGTTACCTTGGCTTGATTGTCTTCATTGGCTTTCTTTGTCTGGGGTGGTGGTGGTGGTGCCACTCTCTTTGGCACCAGTTTTGCATGTTCCTCTGAAGCTGTAGACATGGGCTGCTGACTGTTTCTTGATCCTTTCATAACGTCCTCTAACCAATTCTTCACACGAGCCTGCTTCTGCACAAACTCTTCTGGATCAACTGCCTTTTCATCATCTTCCTCTTCAATCTTTGGCTGTGACTCTTTGCTCTTTTTTGTCTTGCTTGGTTTTGCTGCCAACACCTGAATATTGGCATATTTTCCCTGCTGACATGGCTGTGATGGTGCTGGACTGCTAGGTTCAAAAGACGACTCTGACAGTTGAGTTTTCCTGTCTCCTTCTCTCAACTCTTTTGGATCAACTGGCTTCTCATCTTCCTCTTCAGTCTTTGGCTGCAACTTTTTGCTCTTTTTTGTCTTGTCTGGTTTTGCTGCTAACACCTGAAGATTGGCATATTTTCCCTGCTGACATGGCTGTGGTGGTGCTGGACTGCTGGGTACAGACGACAACTCTGGCAGTTGAGTTTTCCCGTCTCCTCTCAATTCCTCAGCAACTTCATTTTGCCTTATCACAGCTTTGGAGGGTTTAACTGGAGGAGTTGGTGCTGGGTGGCTAGGTTTGAAAGATTTTGGCAAAGGGTGTTTTTGAGCTGTCTCTTTTTCTGCACAAGCTCCATGTGTCTCTGCAACTCCAGCTTCCTCCTTCCCACTCACTGTCTCTGGTTTTTCACAAGGAGGTGGTGAAACAGGTTGGCTTGGTTCCAAGCTCTGTCCTGCAACATACTCAGCAGTTCCTTTGACTTCCTTGTGCTGGTCGACATCTTTTGAGTTTTGAACAGAAACACAAGGTGCTGCCAGGTTTGGTTTTGCAGACTTGAGCATGGAGGTTTCTTGCTTCTGTTCTTCTGAAGATGCAGCACATTTATCTGCACCACTTTTCACCATATGCAGACTCAAAGGTTTTGGTTTAATGGCAGGGGGAGGAGGAGCAGGATGGCTTGGTCTGAAAGACTTTGGCAGTGGAGTTTTCCCAACATGAATGTCTTGCTCTGTTTTTGTGTTATCACACACACTCTGAGACGGCAAAGGTCCTAAGACTCTATGCCCACCTGAGTTGCCTGCAAGCATCTCAGTTTCTTTTGAAACAGGTTTGCTCTCTACAAGGATCATCACCTCCTGAGGGGGAGTCATCTCTTCCATCTGATCCATGGTGATGGTTTGCCTCTCTTGCTGAGTGGTGCTGATCAATGCACTGCCTCCAGCCTCTTGTAGCTTAGTGGCACCAGCAGGCTGATCCTGACTGACCACCTCTTCTTCAGCCACTTCTTGTCTGCCAAGGGCATCTTGAGGTACATCCATAGAAAGCATTTCCTCTGGGGGTGGTGGAAGATCCAGGGAATCTATGTCAGGGATCAACTCTATTTCTTCAGCCAGTTCTGTCAGTGGTGGAATGCTGGCACCTGCCTCCTCACTGTGAGCATTGGCAGGTTCTACTGATTCACTTTGAGTGGAAAGCAACCCTGCTGATGGAGGCACAAGGCTTGTAGCTTTAGTGCCTTGAGAAACCTTCTGTACAAGTGTCTTTGTCTCCATCATGGGTGGCACAGCTGGTGGAGGAGGAAAGTCCATTTCCTCATGGTTCAGTGAATCCATCTGTCCCTCTGATTCTCTCTCAATTGAAGACCATTCAAGAGGAGGGGGAGGAGGAGGCAGAAGAAGAGAGGTAAAAGTATCATTTAGATCCATATCCATTACTTCAGAAGGCAGAGGAGATGGGGGCAGAGGAGTAGAACTGACATCCAACTCCTCATCCACTGGTTCAACTGTCTCTGAGGCAGGCACTCTTCCTTCCATGCCTGAGTCTGCTGCAGCGAGAGCTGGCTGAGCCACAAGCAGTTCACTTGAGTGAGGAAGCACATTCAGTGGGAGAACCTTTGCAGGTTGGCAAGACTCTTTATCCATGAGAGGCATTCCTCTGCTGAGAGAGCAGCTCCCTTTGCCATCAGCAGATGCAGTGTGTCCCATTGTTTCTGCCTCAGTTTCCATGGGTGCCCCTTCTTCATGGCTAGGCCTCACTTGTTCATCCAGATACTTTGCTTTTGATGGCAAGGATGCAGGAGGATGGCAAAGACTCGGTTTCATTCTTTTTTGGATCTCCACTTGTTGTACACTTGTTCCAACTGTGGCGGACACAGTGCTGTCTGCAGAGAAAGTCTTCTTTCCTTGTTTCTTCATGGACTTAAGGTGCATCACTGCTTTAAATAGAGATGGGCTAGAACTGGTTGTAGGTGTGCAGCTGTCTTGTTTGCAGGGAGATTCCTTATGCACTGACCTGGCATCCACAGCAGGGAGAACTCCTCTGTGTGGGGAAGGCTTGCTTTCCTCCAAGTAGACTGAAGACACCTTCTGCTCAACAGTCACACCTCCCAGTGAAGACTGAGCACCAGACAACTTCTCCGACTGTTTTTCTAGAGCAGGCTGCTTTCCAGTGTTGCCTCCCTGTGAGAGATTGCCACCCTGGGTAGTGGTTGGATGTACAACAGTGTGGGTATCACCATGGGCAGGGGTGTTTGTTGGGCTGTTTGCAGCACCTCCAGCTTGAGTGTTCACACAGCTGATTAGTGCAGGATCATCAGGAGTGTTAATTGGGCTGTTTGCAGCACCCCCACTCCTGGCTACTGAGGTGCCAGATGCAGCCTCATGGGCTGTGTGCACTGGATAGACTGTGGCGCTCTGTGGGGGTAGCTCCAGTGGCAAACTTGCTGTGCCCAATGCTGAAGTCTTCTCCGTACAACTGGAAACCTCATGTAGACTGCTGGCCTGGACACCACTGGCACAGTTGGGTCTGTCATCCATACTGCTTGCTCTCTGCAGACTTGGTATCTGGTCCAAAGAAAAACTCTTTGCGGTCTGTGTCAAGGATTTTCTGTCCAGACTGCAAGAAGAGCCCCAGTGCCACTCTGTTGCCATTGCAAAATCAACCGGATCTGTAAATGGCTGGCTTGTGGATGTTGAATTTCCTGTGGTTGATTGGAATGAATCTCCCTGAGAGTTTGAATCCTCGACATTGGCAGCAAGAGGCTCAGGAGAATCTGTGAACATTGGAATAGGTTCCACTGAAGTTTCTGACACCAATTCCTGCTTTGTTATTGAGCTTTCTTGAGAATCTCCATCACTGGAAGTTGTAGGTTCTGGAGCAATTGCATGAGCAGTGGTAGCTGCAGTGTCCTGCATGCCAGGGTCTGCTTTAACAGGAGGAGATGATGTTGGTGCCATTCCTTCTATCTTGAACTCTGCTGCTGTTCTTGCTGCTCGGCGTAGCTCTTCCATATTCACATAACTTGGGTCCACCTCTACTAGGTTAGAAGATGGCTCTGGTGCGTTTTCTACTATCCTGGACTCCTCTGCTATTCTAGCTGCTTGGCGTAGCTCTTCCACATTCATATAGATTGGTTCCTCCATGCAAGATGAAGTGGACCGCATTCTGGAAGCTATTCTTTGCAACAACTCATCATGCACCGCACTCAAGCACTGAACATTCTCATAGATGCGATGTTTCCTCGGATGCCCCATGCTTTTGATTGCACGTGAGGGAACATGGGGCAGAGAACACAGCATAGGTATGAGAAGATTACCACGTGAGGGCGGGTTTGGGGTACACAACAGGTCAATGCAAGCAGCAGACGGCTGCTGTGCTTTGCCCTTTTTGGCCCCAGTCTTCTTGAGAGCTGTCACAGGCTGTACAGCACTGCTAGCACCAACACTTGTGGACACTTGCGCTGTCTCTGCTGCCTTGTTTGCTTTCTGTGCAACTTGGATTTCCAGTGCAGCATGGGAACTCTGTCCAACTTGGGACTTCTTTGTTGCTTGGGGATTCCATGCAACATAGGGATTCTGCGCAACATGGGGAGTCTGCACAACTTGGGAACTCTTGACAGCCTGCAGATTCTGTGCAGCAGGATTCTTTGCTGTGCTGGCTGCTGCTTTGCTGCTTGCTTCACTTTTCTTCTTTGCAGGTATCTCAGCTTGGTTACTATTTGGAATCTGTCTCACTCCTTTCCCGTTTCCATCTTGAGCAGTGGAGGCAGCAGCTGGATGTTGAGCTGAGGTCTGTTTCTTGACTGCTAGTTTGGAAACGGCATTTGAAGATGTTGTCTTGGCACCTGGTTGCTGTGACTGAGTTCTGTCCTTGCTTGCTGGAGGTTTACAACTTGCAGTCCCTGTAGAGACAGGAGCTGGATTCTGCTTCAAAGCCCCAGGCTTTCCTTGAGGTGGACCTTTCACTTGACTGGACATGGTGGGAGCATGCTTCACTCCTTGCTCAGGAGGCATCTTGAAAGCACCAGATGAGTTGGCATTTGCTATTCTTGCATTTTCTTCCGAAGTCTCAGTCTGGGAGCTCTTGGAATTTCCCTGTTTCTTTGCAAACAGCTTCCGAATACTGAATTTCCTCTGTAATGATGTACCCTCTGACTCACTTCTGGACAGAGGAATGCCAGACTGCGCATGTATTGGAAGTTGTGCAAAGGCAGCAGGGAGAGGGGCTGAAGCACTTTTCTGCAGAGATTTTTGTGCAGTGATTTTGGTCTTGGGTTGGTCAGAGCTATTTTTCTTCCTATTCACTGCCTGGTCGACCTTGCCACTAGGCTGGTTTGCTGTCAGCCTCTGGGTCTCCTCTGTCCCTGAAGCAGTGGGTGAGCCTCCTTCTGGCAGCGGGGGTGGCAGGGCTTCGATGCTGGAGTAAATATGCTCTGGGCTCTGGTAACTCCAAGACACTGGCATCATAGTCTGACTCTTCCCAGGGTTTTCAGGTGTGGTTGAGTAGTCTACTTCTTCATAGATCTCACTCTTATTGCCATCACTTTGGGGGGAAGCATGCAGAGTTTGCCTGGAGTGTACCTGAATACCAGGCCCATCCTTGGAGTTTGCAGGTGACTGTTGTTTTTGTGTTTCCTTCTTCTTCTGTGTGGGTTTCAAAAGGTGTTGTCTAGGGGGGAGTGGAGGGGGAACTTGGCTTGTGGCCAACCGAGCATCAGATTTATGATGTGCTGATTCTTGATTCGCCACCTGTTGAAGTGACTCTTGCTGTGGCTTCACAGCTTTTTCTCTTGATGCTGACATATTGTCATGACTTGCTTTTGAGTCATGACTTGCTTTTGAGGCAGCCTCCGTTCTCAGAGTCTCCGCACCAGCAATGCTTTGCACAGGACGGGAGATTAGCTTTACTGACTTAGCTCCAGCCTTGGCTGAACGCTTGCCTGGTTTCTTGGCAGAAGCTTTGGACTTTTTGCTTTGGGGCTTGCTAAAGTGGGACACGATTATCAGCTGTCCTACTTCAAAGAGCAGATCCTTGGTACTGAACTCGCCAATCTGAATCCCCTTGTCATGAGGCTGCAAGACAGGTAAAACCTGTATTATTACCAGGAATGGCATCAAGATTTTATGAAGAGAAAGGAGACATGGCTTCCCCTGGGAAAAAGGAAGAAGCACACCAAATGAGGATCCAGCACAGCATTCATCAACACAAGGATGACTCCCAAGTTTCTCACAAGAAGAGATGGAATCAGCAAAGAAGCAAACAATCCCTTCTGACACAGAGTTCATAAGAGTTTAAAGCTGCCCGATGCTCTTAGTTTTTCATCTTGATAACAACCTAACTGTGATAGGAAAGAACTGCACCAAGAAACTGTTTGGAAAAGCACTGTCAGGGTGCACAAGGATTCCAGAGTTTTTGTATTCCCTTCAAAGCCCTTAAGTTATCCAAGAGAGCAGAAAACTGCTTGTATTCATTTGCACCTTCACACTTCACACTTTACACTGAACTTCTGCATCCCTTAAAACCCATTTGCAAATCTCCCACCAGGAACAACAAGTTCTGAGTACAAAATAAAACACGATGATGGCCTGGGACCAATGGTTTGCAATAAAACACACATTGATGGGGATCAGTTTTTGATTTCTTGTCAAAGCAATTGCAAACAAAAACAATGACAAGTAAATGCAAGGGTTAGTATCAAGGGTACCGGGTAATACTGAGACTAAAAGTGTGTAAATTCCCACTATAGTCTCTCCATCATGGACGATGGATAAAACAGGTACTTACACAGTTACAGAGCAACAGATTCTGGATGAAGTAATGTGAGGTGGTGAGAGAGGAGGATGACACATGTTCAGGAGGCTGAATTTCACAAAAAGCATGTGCATAAAATAAAGAGTACTCAAGTGGCTGACACTTGAGTACTTTTCATTTTGAGCACATACTGTGGTGAGTCTCTCCTGAACACTTTTACAGCTTTCCTTTTGCATTACTTCATCTTTCTCCCTGTAATTATGGTACTTGTTTATCAATCAACCCCTAGAAGAATTTAAGTGAAAAAATAGTCATTGAAATTTTTACTACAACACTGTCACTTGTCATAGTTTCCGTTTATCTTCAGTTTAACAAGCAAAGTAAAGCTAAATCCCCATCCCAGTGTGTAGCCTCACAAGGCTAAGTCACTGCTGTTGTGATAGACTGGCATTTTGAGGCATGTCACTGCTGCCAGGGTGGCATGTCAATGCAAGACTTCTACTGCCCAGGGCGGCATGTCAAGTCAGAATGCAGCTGCCCAGAGTAGCATATGGAGTCAGACCACTGCTCCTCAGGGTAGCATATCACGTCAGACTTCCAATCTCCACGGTGGCATATTATCAGACCACTGCTCCTCAGGGTAGCATATCACGTCAGACTTCCAATCTCCACGGTGGCATATTATCAGACCACTGCTCCTCAGGGTAGCATATCACGTCAGACTTCCGATCTCCATGGTGGCATATTATCAGACCTCTGCTCCCCAGGGATGCATGTCAAGTCAGACTTCTGCTGCCCATGGTGACATGTCAAGTTGAACCACAACTGCTGCCCATGGTGACATGTCAAGTTGGACCACAACTGCTGCCCATGGTGACATGTCAAGTTGGACCACAACTGCTGCCCATGGTAACATGTCAAGTTGGACCACAACTGCTGCCCATGGTGACATGTCAAGTTGAACCACAACTGCTGCCCATGGTGGCACGTCATCAGACCACTGCTTTCCAGGCATTGCAAATGCTGGAAAGTTATTGCAAACTCCCCAAAAGCAGCAGTGTCAGTAGAGCAGAGAGAAGAACCCATATTGATGAGCATTTTGGCAATGCAGCATTTGACTTCCAGATATTCTCAGAGGGCATGTTTCATCCACTCACGACTTCGGTGTCTACCTCTGGCTACCATACATTTGCCAAGAAGTCCAGTCTTTGCTTGCTCCTGTCACAGTCACAGCAAAGGACAGCATCAAGGTGAGCCTGGTACAAGAGGGCCAGTCAGTGCCATGCCTTCCTATTTACAGTCTATGGCTGTTTTCATGGACTGAGAACATTTGCTGACTCTGCTTCACAGACCATGGGCTCAGTTTCCCAGAGTTTCTCAGAAGTCAAGTCCTGCAGGACGCTCTTTCCTTCAAGATCCTCCAGCTTCGTTCATTCAACACAGCAACCCTGAGAAGTGCTCCCCAAAAATTCCCACTGCTGATATAAAAGCAACTGCAAAAAGGACAAGAGAAGGTGCTGTTCTCATGGTGCCCATTCTTGGAACTAAGACAGCACCAATCCAGGTTCTGATCACTTAACTCCAGTCACTGTTCTTCACCTCAACTCCCTGAGAAATTTGCAACCAGGTTGTAGATGACTGTTTTGGTTGCCTTTCTACAGCAGTCCAAGTCATCTTCACACAGGCACCCATTTCACTCCTGAGTGAGTTGAAGCAGTGCAAGTAAAGCATGCATCTTATAGTTACATCTCTTTCATATGTTTTATTTTATTCAGTGCAACACTCCCACTGTCATCCATACGAACTTTTCCCCAAGACTAAAAAATATTTAACATATTCCCTTAATGATGATGATTCAAAAGCTGTTTCATCAAAATTTCCCCTACAACACACTTCACCCCCGGGCAAAGTCAGATGAAATGTAATAATAAATTTACCAGTGCAATTTTCACATGCTTGCATGCACACACACACACACATGCACACACACACACACACACACACACACACACATGCACACACAGTATGCAGCATAGCATCTACAGAAAAATCAGCCTCCACCAATAAAAAGCTGTGAAAGAACAAAATGTTAAAGAACCACACTCCTCTACTAGCGACAAGACAGCCTCATACCAGACACCCATACAACAGACAGTACACTCTCACCATCAGACAGCTACACTCACCCCTAGACAGCTGCATTTCACCATCTGACAGCTATGACTGAAAATTATCACCAGGTACACTCCACCATCACACTCCATTATCAGACAACCATGCTCCACTATGAGGTACCCACTTGTCACTGTCAGACGGCTACTACCAAAATTCAGCACACTACACCATGAAAGGGCCAGCCACACTCCACCATGAAAGGGCCAGCCACACTCCACCATGAAAGGGCCAGCCACACTCCACCATGAAAGGGCCAGCCACACTCCACCATGAAAGGGCCAGCCACACTCCACCATGAAAGGGCCAGCCACACTCCACCATTAGACAGCCACACTCCACCATGAAAGGGCCAGCCACACTCCACCATGAAAGGGCCAGCCACACTCCACCATGAAAGGGCCAGCCCAGCCACACTCCACCATGAAAGGGCCAGCCACATTCCACCATGAAAGGGCCAGCCACACTCCACCATTAGACAGCCACACTCCACCATGAAAGGGCCAGCCACACTCCACCATGAAAGGGCCAGCCACACTCCACCATGAAAGGGCCAGCCACACTCCACCATGAAAGGGCCAGCCACACTCCACCATGAAAGGGCCAGCCACACTCCACCATGAAAGGGCCAGCCACACTCCACCATTAGACAGCCACACTCCACCATGAAAGGGCCAGCCACACTCCACCATGAAAGGGCCAGTCACACTCCACCATTAACCCATTATGACCTACAGCAAGTGATGAAAACGGCTTCCTAAAACCTGAGGTTTTTTCAGGAAAAAACACAAAGTTAACAGCACTCATTAAAAAAGTTATGTCTTCACTTCTACACTTCCTAGAAACAAGAAGTATACCACTGTCAAATGCGATGTCTGCATCGCATCCAGTCTGAAATGGGTTAAAGAGCCAGCCACACTCCACCATGAAAGAGCCAGCCACACTCCACCATTAGACAGCCACACTCCACCATGAAAGGGCCAGCCACACTCCACCATGAAAGGGCCAGCCACACTCCACCATGAAAGGGCCAGTCACACTCCACCATTAGACAGCCACACTCCACCATGAAAGGGCCAGTCACACTCCACCATGAAAGGGCCAGCCACACTCCACCATGAAAGGGCCAGTCACACTCCACCATTAGACAGTCACAATCCACCATGAAAGGGCCAGTCACACTCCACCATGAAAGGGCCAGCCACACTCCACCATGAAAGGGCCAGCCACACTCCACCATGAAAGGGCCAGTCACACTCCACCATGAAAGGGCCAGCCACACTCCACCATGAAAGGGCCAGTCACAATCCACCATGAAAGGGCCAGTCACACTCCACCATTAGACAGTCACACTCCACCATGAAAGGACCAGCCACACTCCACCATGAAAGGGCCAGTCACATTCCACCATGAAAGGGCCAGCCACACTCCACCATGAAAGGGCCAGTCACACTCCACCATTAGACAGCCACACTCCACCATGAAAGGGCCAGCCACACTCCACCATTAGACAGCCACACTCCACCATGAAAGGGCCAGTCACACTCCACCATGAAATGGCCAGCCACACTCCACCATGAAAGGGCCAGTCACACTCCACCATGAAAGGGCCAGCCACACTCCACCATGAAAGGGCCAGTCACACTCCACCATTAGACAGCCACACTCCACCATGAAAGGGCCAGTCACACCCCACCATGAAATGGCCAGCCACACTCCACCATGAAAGGGCCAGCCACACTCCACCATTAGACAGCTGCACTCAGCATTGCACAACCACATCCCATTAACATAAAACACCACTCCTTTATCACAATGACATCACACAATCACAATCCAAAATCACACATCATGATACAATCTCAATTTGCTTTCAGCATACTCCACCATTTCCCCGGCCATATTCTGGCATCACCTATAACAACATTTTCTGGCAGCTATGCAAAAAAAACCAACAACATCTCATCCCCAACGATCACCATCCAGACAGTCACACTTAATTTGTACAACTTGGACTACCACACCCCATTCTCACCACTCAGACAGTAATGTTCCACTTCAACAATTCTGATATCATGACCTACTCTCATCATTCAGACAGTCTTGTTCCATTTACACAACTTCAAACATCACAACCCCTCTGTCACCATTCAGACAGTCACACTTTACTTATGTAACTCAGAACACCACATTTCACTATCACCACCCATTCTCACTCCACATCAAACTCAGAAACCCAAGCACGCACACCCACCTGGCTGGCAATCCCAGAGTCCCCCGACGGGCGTTTGGACTGTCTGCCTGCTTCTACCTTGGCGTTGGAACCCCTTCGGTTGAACTTCAGCTGGGACAATCTGTCCACAACCGCTGTGTGCTTCACATTGAAGATTTCCACCAGCTTTTCAGGGCTGTCTATCAGCAATGGAAGCTGGAACGGATAAAATGAGCTGGTGTGAATGGAGGGATTCCTCCTCATGATTGAGAGGAAGTTTTAGCCTTTCATTTCTGTTTTTATCTTTTCCCCATTCTTATTCTTCTTTGTAATTAACAACTTCTTTCAGAGCTCTATTCCCAGCTTCCCTGTATCACAGTTGGTACAGAGAAAGAAAGGAAAAAAATATCACAATGTTCTTATGACCCCCCCCCCCCCCCCCCCCCATTGATCAATTGTGTTGATGTCAATGCATATTTGTGCATTCTTAAGCATGAGTGTGTGTGGATGCATGAACAAGCATTCACATGTACAAACATATCTGATATGCATGACAAAACCAGGCTAAAGCATAAATAATGACAAAATCATATTTTTAAATCACAAAATTATTCAGTTTTCAAGACTAGTTCTCTGGTACCAATGACATCATCCTGCCCACTTCTCAAAGGCTTAACTGTTGTATAGGCCCACCAGTCCTGATGATTCAGAGATTGCTCTCTAACAGGAATTTCACAGTGCTTGAGGCAGTCTTCGACAAAGTCCTTGTAGCATTTTCTTGGGGCACCCCTGAGGTCTGTGACCCTGTGCAAGTTCTCTGTACAAAAGCTGCCATGGCAGGCAAGTGATGTTATTCCATTTGTCTGTGTCCATTTGCAATCTATATACATGCATTCCGGCAGCAGCACAGTTCCACCACAAAACTGTGCAGTGTTGAGAATATGTTCCAACAGGAAAGCCCAAAATGGCCCGATGCCTTTTACCAGTCTGCGCACCTCTTGCTGCAGATTTGTTTTTCCTGGATGCTTTTTGAAATACAAAATCCTACTTTCTATGCAAAGATAAGCACTCTAATCTGAACAAAGGAAGTTTGCCTCTAGTCCATGCTCCCCTCCGCAACACATTACCTGCATTTCCTGGTACATCTCCTTGAGGGCAGCATCAATGAACTGGCGTTGGGCCTCAACGAAGATGCCAATGCATGTGGCCAGCAGGTTAGTGGACAACCTCTGCATGCGTGGCAACTCGTCCAACAGCTGGGCATTCATGGCCTCATAGTCGGCCTTCACCTTCTGCAGCTCTCCAGCCTGAAGAAAGATTACAATGTGTTGATAATTTTGGAATCTCTGTATTTACCTTTCTCACTCACTCACTCACACACACACACACACACACACACACACACACACACACACACACACACACACACACACACACACACGTTTACATATAACTGTTTAACCCTTACCGAGACATCATAATTAGGACCGATTGAATAACGCACTCTGAGGGGGAAAATTCATGACCTCCACCCCAGCCACTTGTATGGGCATGCAGAAACCCTTCCTCCATAGAGTGTCAGCAAACAATCAGCCTCAAATCCAACCACAACAGAGAGAAAATTAGACAAACTTTATCCCCATCAGACGATACATGTGCCGTGACTAGCAGCCTTGGCCCAGACCTGACTGCATTGCTTATGGCTATGCAGACCTGTTTACCCCCAAAAACCCTTATGAGGAAGATTTGATAAATAACCAGAAAAATGCGGAAGGTTTTGATCTTCAAGAGGAAGATTTCGATTTTTTCAGCGAAATATCGGCCGGAAGATCGCTCGTAAAAGCGGAGACTCGGACTCAAAATCAGAAGATTTCCGCAAATTGCGGAAGGGTAAACAGGTCTGCTTATGCCACGACTACCACAGTACAGGTTAAAACAAACCTGGGGTTAATTTTAACTTTTTTTAATTTTAGAAGAGGGAATCATTTCTGAATTTGATGTTTAAAATAATAAGCACAAAAGGGCAACACAAGACAAGAATAAAATCAGCACATAAAAATACCATCTTTTCTATAATTTCTGGAGTCAGAGTCTGACATCAGCTCACCCTTTCAGGATCCTTGGCTTTTCTTGACAAGCTGTCGTAGTCCAGCAGCTTGTCAAAGCGTTTGCCAATGACGTGGTTCGGGCCTTCCATCAGCGAGATCAGGTTGTTCAGGGGAGTCACCACCAACTCCTCTGTTGTCTCCCTCTGAAGTTAGCATTATGTGCAAGTCAATTTCGAAGTTGTTTCCCTCCAATACATCCATTTTCTGCACACAAAGCAGTGACAAACTTGTTCCCCTTTAGCTGTACACACATCATCTATGGTCTGTCAGTTTTCAGGTAAATCAACTCTCTGTAAAGACGAGTTGATTCTGGATCTCTCTCTCGCATTCTCTAATGCATCATGATTTTGATGTAATGATAGTGTACGCTAATGACACTGATGCCAATTTTGTTTTTCTTAGTTCATACACCAAAGAACTCCAATTCCATGTTACACACTTACAGTCTCATTTATCAAGAGTACAATTCACAGACATTTTCATGAATATAACTGAAGGACATTCAACTTTAGGATAGAAAAACTTACGAAGGTTTGCAAGAGAGTGTTGGCCACTCTGGCCTGGATGGCCTTGTAGCGCTGGACATCAGGAGTGACCTTGGCATCATAGAACGTGGCGATGCCTGCAGCCAGGCTCTCTTGTGTCAGCAAAGCCTCCTGTACAACACACAGAACCAAACGCATGAGGCTTCATGAATCGGCCACAAGTTTCTCTCTTCTGAGACCAAAGCCTCCTGTACAACACACACAACCACAAGCATGAGGCTTCATGAATCGGCCACAAGTTTCTCTCTTCTGAGACCAAAACCTCTTGTACAAAACACAGAACCACAAGCATGAGGCTTCATGAATCGGCCACAAGTTTCTCTCTTCTGAGACCAAAACCTCCTGTACAACACACAGAACCACAAGCATGAGGCTTCATGAATCGGCCACAAGTTTCTCTCTTCTGAGACCAAAGCCTCCTGTACAACACACAGAACCACATGCACAAGGCTTCATGAATCGGCCACAAGTTTCTCTCTTCTGAGACCAAAGCCTCCTGTACAACACACAGAACCACAAGCATGAGGCTTCATGAATCGGCCACAAGTTTCTCTCTTCTGAGACCAAAGCCTCCTGTACAACACACAGAACCACATGCACAAGGCTTCATGAATCGGCCACAAGTTTCTCTCTTCTGAGACCAAAGCCTCCTGTACAACACACACAACCACAAGCATGAGGCTTCATGAATCGGCCACAAGTTTCTCTCTTCTGAGACCAAAACCTCTTGTACAAAACACAGAACCACATGCACAAGGCTTCATGAATTGGCCACAAGTTTCTCTGTAACGTTTCCCTCCTGGTCCATCATGCTAAGTGCTGTGTCAGTTCCAAGGGGAAAGTCCAGAGAGCACTGTGAAACGTATTTGAGAAATTAGTATCACTGGATGGCAGCCATGCTTGAACCTTATGATTTTGTATAAGTTTTTCAAGTTTGGATGTCATGCTAACATACAGGTACATTCCAGCAGATCTTTCAAAAAGTTCTGGGAAATACATCATTACCAGAATGAACAAATGGCTTCAGGGCATTAGTGTGATGGGGAAAAGTCTCTCCCCAGCACTGCTAAACATCAGCATTTGCTCTTCATAAAGTATTACTGTCTCTCCCGCAAACAGGCCTTGATTCTTGGCTCATGTTCAAGAAAACAGTCAACATGAACTCAAATTGGAGGTATTTGTTCAAGGAAAATATATGCATTGATTTAGCTGCAAGGTCTAGTTACCATCCATATACAGTGTCTGACATAACAATCAAGTCTTCTTTCTGCATTTCATCACATGGCTGAACAGTCACCTCAGCATCTGGACAGGACCTGGTTGGGTTTTTACTTGTCTGGTCATGTCCCCTAACAAATTACTTGCTGCCCTCACACCCACTCCTGTGACTTCTGTACAAAAAGGAAAAATAAAGGTTGTACATGTCTACACTCAAAGAAACAATGGTCATAAATCTTAGAAGTGTTTCAGGGCCAAAATTTAGGCCAAATTTGCTATTCAGCAGTTGCTCTGGTTGAATGGTTTTCAACTGCTCCAGTGTACATTGTTGAAGTTTCCAGTTGGAGCTGTGTTTCATGGGATAAGGCATGTTTGGAAGGTAACAGCAACTGCTGAACAGGAATTCAGCCCAAAAGTCAGCCTTGAAACAACACATCTGAGGTGGACATCAACATACAAACAACACACACAAAAGTTGGGGGCTCTCTTACCCGAAGCTCCTCCAAGTAGGCTTGCACATTCTTCAGGAAGACCTTGCTGGCTTTCTCCACCATGCGGAACCTCTCCTCCTCCCTGTCAAATGTCTCATCTTTTGTCTGAAACACCACAAGATATGATGTTAAAATCAAGACATCTATGCAGTATATCCACTAACAACCAGGCAGTGCAAAATTCTAACATGTAACATTAACTGTTGATCATGTTTCAAAAGTCAACCTCATAAAACTAGTAAATCATAAAAATACTGGCTTCCACAAAATGAATGGATAAATGAGGTTTATGGCTTACAAGCCTCTATAGGCTATCTAAGGCCATCGATCACAAAAATCACAAGGGTAAGTTATAGTTAGAGCAAGGTAAGAAACAATTTCCACAGTTATTCAGTTTTTAAGAACCAAATAGGAAGACGCAGTGGGTCCATTCTTACCCACACCAACTGGGAGTCAGCTTCCACAAAGGTCTCCCTTTACATTTTTGCCTTTTCCTCTTCCCTCCTTCCCCCCCTTCTCCTCCCCCACCACCAAACAGAAATAACCTCAATCGTTATCCATTTACAATGAGCTTAATGGACATATCCCCCCCCCCCCCCAGCAACCTTTGAGAAAAGTTGTGCAAAAAAAAAGATTACTGACACAGAATGTCATTTAAATTCAAATTATATTTTCCAATCATAGAACTAGCTGACCCCTGCTCCTGAATGAGCCCACCCCCCCCCCACCTTGACGCCACATCACTTCTGATGTTATCCCCCTCCCCCCAACCATTTCCTCCTGATGCCCCCCCCTCGCCCCTCCGAGCCAAATATCGCACACCCCTCTTCCCCTGCCCATCCGCACACCCCCCCCCCCCGTCACCTCTCGCCGCCCCACCCCCCACACCCGCAAACGCCACCCTGCTGTCCCCACCCCCCATATCGACAGGAGCGCAATACGCAAGTGCAGCGACCAGCTTCAGTCATATGTTGCATATTGCTATGGTATGTTGTTTATTTCCACTTTTCTACACAGTGGGAGTTCTGGGTGCTCACTCACCATCAGGCTGATGCCAAGACCAGTAGAAAGGCGGCCTCGGAAGCGAGAGGACTTTTTCTTAATGGAGTGCATGCTGATCTTGGCAAGTTTATCACTGAAAGACTGGTCTGTCTCTCGCTTGTACTTGTAGACTGAAGTGAAGAAAGTGCTTGGATACATAAATGTCATCAAGTGGTGTGTCAAAGATGAACACAAATATTAAAGTCATAACAGTAAACTGTATAGCCATCATGTATACTAACTATAGAAAATGCTTCAATTATACAGATGTCCAAGAAATGAGACAATAACAGTTTCTTGTGAGTGCACACACACACACACACACACACACACACACACATTTTGAATATACAATAATAACAAAAATAGAGTTCAAAATTCTGGAAAAATTATATTTTCACTTTTAACTCAGTGATTGCTGGAAAAAGCTATCAAGTTCACTGCTTCAAAAATTTCAGCAAGAGATAGCCTTTCTCTGAAAGTGGCATAAAATCAATGAGCCGCTTGAAACCCACAGAGACTATCACATTCTAATCTTCACTGATCAATAAATCCACATCCCTCTGTATCTCTGATCTGAACACCCAGCTGTGGGGATGGGGTTATTGAGCAGCTCCAGCTACATGCTGCACACACAAGAGATGTGACAGGACGGGGACTTCATGTCCACCCTACCCAGATCCTTGCGGCGCTTGTACTCGTTGATGGCGCCTGCCACATTGGTGATAGCGGTGATGGCCTTCAGAATCTCCTGCTTGTCAGGATGGTCATCCTCTGTGGCCTGGAAAAGGCAAAGGTCAGGTGCTCTTTTTTATATTGCAACTTTCCACCCATACATGAATGCTCTAACTGCACACTTTTACCCCCTGGTCATGAGACTACTCTTTTTCTCACTCCAAGACCATCTCAACTCCCTGGGGAGCATGCAACCAGGCTGCAGATGAACACACCAAACTTAGCTTTCACAATTTTCAGCTCAGCCCACATGGGTACCCATTGACTCCCAGGTGGGGAGAGGCAATGCGAGTACAGCATTTTGCTCAAGGAAGCAGCTCTAGCATCTGCGCTGCTTTGAAAGTCCCACCCACCAGCCACAAGTGACTGCAGGTCAAGCATGCTAACCACTAAGCTACAGAGCCCAATGTCACAAGTGTGTGTCATTATTAGGGCGCCGAGGTATAGCGCGTCGCTAATGCGTTTCATTTTCTCGTGCTGTCCGTGTTGTTTTTTCTCGTATCAGCCTCGGCGATAGGGAGATAGGGAAGTAATTTATAGAGATGGTTGTGTGCCATGCGGTTTAGGCATTCCACAGTTATCTTTTTGAAAAGAGACAGAATTAGGGCAAATAGCTCAGTGACGTAGAAAAGATTTTTGAGTGACGTCGAGAAAAGTTTTGTGCAACGTCAGAGTAGCAAAAGGAGAGATTCGATACGGATGTCGAATTGTTGAGCTCTCTCATTTTTATTCGCCTTTTGTAAGCGTTATAGCTTAAAGGTGGTAGTGTCAGTGTAAGACTAGGTCCTGACGCTGGAAAAGGTTGTCTCAACCCCATGGGAGTTGGAGTTGCGACGGTCGTCCCTTTCTCTTTGAAACTTTGCTTTTGGGACAGTAAACACTAAGAAGTCGGAAGTAAGTTCAACTGTTATGGTTATCCGTAACGTGCAAGTCTGATCTCTGCAGTTAGAGAAAATGGAGCCACGTAGTGAAACGTGCTAAACCGTTATGTTGCATGTAGTTGTGTTTGTGTGTAGTGATGCTTCGATGATGTTTTATCGTATGGTGCATTGTTTTAGTGGATAATTTAGGGGTAGTGATTTGTTTGTGGTACTACCCCTGGGTTTTCAATGCAAAGCTGTGTGTGGTGATGCTTCGATGATGTTTTATCGTATGATGCATTGTTTAAATAGATAATTTGGTGGTGGTTATTTGTTGTACCACCCATGGGGTTTCAATGTAAAACCACAGTAAGTTGGACGAAAGAGATAGTGAAATTGTAAAGGGTTGGGGGCGGGCGGTATCAAACGGGGAATGGAAGTATTGTCCACCATGCTTCCATTTACATATTTGTCGCCAGGTTTCAAGTTTCAACGCTTTCAAGTTTCTACGTCACGTCTGTCCACTGTTTCAACGTCTTCAAGCTCCAACGGTTCCACGTTCCCAACTTCGACCTGGGCTGGATCCGGCAGCGCGTGGTGACTGTGCAAGTCAACATCCCTGGACTCTGTCAGTCAAGTCGGGGCGTGCGACTTTCAACTACCTTACAAGTTATGTAACCCGGGATCATCTATCCCCCCTTTTTCCCCCCAACCCTTAGTTGTGTTGATTCTAGACATTCCAGGCGGCCTGTGGAACTTTTGAGGACTTGATTGTGCGTATGTGGGATGGGTCCAAGCTAGGCCTTGACGTCTAGGGGTATGATTCTCGCTTCGCGTGTGAGAGGCCCCGGGTTCGACCCCCAGTACTACCAGGGGTGGTGATTTGATATTGATTGTTATTTAATATTAATTGTCTGTTGTGGTGTTGTTGTCTTTTTTTCTTGTCTGTCATAATAAATGTCATAATTTCGAAGAACAAATACTGTGTGCAGTAATTTTCTCTAGTTCTTAGTTCCCCCTTTTTCCTTCATTTTTCTCATTTCTTGCCACGTGCTAATTTTCTTTTGCTGTGTGACAAAATCTCAGTCTGTCTATGCCCAGACCACACAGCAGTTAGGTACACGCACGTGACACCCAACACTTGCCATCTGAACTGCAGAGTAAGAACACACCGAACCATCCTCTTCATGAATCCATACTACACCAGCTGTCAGGCGTCATGTGTAGCACATTTTTTTCCTCACCAGTGACAGCAGGGATCAGTAGCAAAGGTTGCTTCACACACAGATGTAGAAGTAAAAATTTGCTACACAGATTGCATAGCAGATTTTGATTGACAAAGCTGAAATAGGAAAATAGTAATTGCATTAATGAAAGTAAGTCAATCACAGCATTTGATTCTCCTCATGACAGCAATCTACATGCTGGGATGACACTGCAAGAAGCCCAGTGAAACAAATTCAAATATTATATCACGAAAGATCATTTTTGCAAATGAAAATACTTGTATAAAACCTTTCAGCCAACTTGCAACTGTTTTATACTGACTTCTCCATGCCGCTCCAAAACCAATGAAATTAAGAGGAAATGGCAAGTAAATGCATTCAAACTAGACAAAACATAAAAAGCACAATAAATCTACTAAACAATTTTCACAACATTTCTAGTGAAATTAAATCCACATCTGGCAACACCCACCTTAAAGAGTTCATTGAGGAGCAGAGGGTACTTGAGGACTCGTTGGACAGGCTTGATGAGCTGTGCCTCCAGATCAAACACATTGCTCTGCAGCCTCATCTTCTCCAGCAGCTGTGTAAAGTACTCCTTCACTTCTGGCATTGCCTTGTACTGTATGGACACACAGGCAGGTTCTTGCATCAGAGCACAGAATTAACACCTGATGCTAACGCAGCTAAGGCAATATAGCAGTAGTGTGTGTGTGTGTGTGTGTGTGTGTGTGTGTGTGTGTGTGTGTGTGTGTGTGTGTGTGTGTGTGTGTGTGTTTTATTTGTTTCTCGTCACGTCTGCCCGAGTCTGGGCTTGCATGCACACACATGTACATTGCAGCCACTTAAAAGTAATGACTGCATTCCACCAGTTCTCCTCCAAAAGAAAAGTAGCAGAAAATCTAAAACCCTCAGCAAACGTAGTGTGCATTGATTTGTCACATTAACTAATTTTCGTCATTACCAATTACCAAAGTGTTCGTATCTCCCAGCAAAGCACAGAAAACAGAAACAAGCAAGTTAAAAATAACTCTGCATCCATAGCAATTCCCTGACACACATGGCATGATGTACTTATTTTTGTAAAAGCTTCTCAGACTATTTGAGCAGTTGATGAGGCTGATCACAAACTCTCCAAGCAGCATCTTCATAAAAGTTTCAAACATATTTCACAAGATGGTCTGACAAAAAACTATATATCATTAAGTGTCTGGTGAGTTATAGAATTAATAAATGTAAAAGCACTGCTCCATATTAACGCAGCCAGCCACAAAGAGCACCTTATACTTTAACCCATTATGACCTACAGTGTGTGATGAAAACGGCTTCCTTAATCCTGAGGTTTTTTCAGGAAAAAACACAAAGTCAACAACACTTATAAATTAAAAAAATTCTTCACTTCTACACTTCCTAGAAACAAGAAGTACACCACTGTCAAATGCGACATCTGCGTAGCATCCGGTCTGAAAGGGAGATGTAACACGCGCGTAGCATCCGGTCATAATGGGTTAATCACTGGTCTTGCAAACTAAAGTCAAGTGAGTATGACTGAGCTTACCTTCTCCATGAGTGTGATGACTTCATCGTGATTGCGGCAATAGGGAGCATAGGTATTCTTCATGTCCTCAGCAAGTGTTAGGAAACTGGTGCCTGAAGCAAGGTAAATGACATAGAAGTCATCATTACAGTACTTAACACTCTTTTAGAGGCACTGCTTTACCTGTAGCAAATTGCCTCTTATAAATGTGTGATTGCCATAAATGTTGCCAATTGCCTTTAACCCAGACACCTCCATGCATGTGTTAAATACATATTTCAAGTATGTGACATTTAGAATACAAGAGGGAAAAAGCCCCTTGGACAAACATTTTGTCATAAACCATTCATGTCAAGAGCATGTGTAGGTGCTCATGTTTCGGAATTACAGTTCAAAAGATTAAAAAACACAAGTTCAAGAGCTCAATTACATCATTCACATGATGGCCACAGAACTCAGGCATGGGTACTAGCACCCAACAAGTAGCAAAATTATATCATTCTTGATCATTGTTTCCCTGCTTGCTTAATTCATGCTGGCACTAGCAAAAAATAGAGGCCGCATTCAGCTTTACAAATGTTAATGCATTGGTTTTTCTGATTATTACTCCATTCTGATTTCAAGTTCATCTGAATCAAGTATTGTATCAATCATGGGGTACAAATTTGAACAAGTAAGATATTCAAGAACCAGGTCAAGGTAACAAAATATGGAATCCATTGGCACAAAACTATCTGAATGTAAAATGTCACACACCTGGGCCAAACACATAACCAAGTGTGGCCAAATCAAACTTGGCTGTCAGTCAATGCCACTTCATGCTGAATCAGGGTGTGGGAATGATCACATTCTACCATAATGGAAACTGTCAGTTCTCAACACAAAATGGTGTATCGGAAACCATTCTAGTGAGGCTTTCCATGGGTGTCTATAGCCAACATTACATCATGATTCACAAACTCAGCAAAACAGTTGACTCATTACAGAGCTGTGCCTTCAAGAATGTAAAAAACCAGGAGGCCTTACCAACTATCTGTTCCTCAAACTCCTTCCCATTGAGTGCAGTCTCCAAGCAAGTGAGAAGGCGCTGGGAGACTTCCGCAATCTCTTCCATGTTTCCCAGCACCTTGTCCACATCCAGCACAACTGGCTGCAATGAACAGCATCCATTTCTTCAGATAGATTCTTGTACGTCTAGGTACTGTCTTAGATGGTGCTTCTTCTCTCACAGTTCACAGTTCACAGTAATTTATTTCGCCAAGTGACATCATTTAAAAAACGAGCACGAGGAAAACTAAGTGATGAAGGCTAAAAGAAACAAAACAAAAAGCCAAACGCACGCATCGCTTACACACCCTAACACGCCGTTTATACAAAAAACATATGGACATTACCCCATGTACCTCACTCACACCACACACGCAGCTGCACACAGACAAGAGATAAGACTGCACCTGGAACCAAAGGGTACCTGGTAAATGGGGCAATATACAATGAACAGTTAAAGT